>PVJA010054261.1:0-11600 GCA_004027025.1 Myocastor coypus
TGCAGAACATTTGACTGTGTATGTATCTGCTTCCTCTTAGTCCAAAGAGAAGCATATTCTTTTCCTTTCCTTTTTTTTTTTTTTTTTCTAAGCAACATCAATAGGGAGGTGGGTCATGCCCACACACTGTACTCTGTAGAACGATTGTGAGGACAATATGCAATATGCCAACTTTCAAAAAAAAGAAAGGGGAAAAGAAAAAAAAAAGTAATGTTGATTTAAAGGTGTTAATGTTTAATTGTTTGATCAATCTTTTTTTTTTTTAATTTTTTTTTTTTTTTTTTGGGACCAGGGTTCGAACTCACGACCTTGCACTTGCCCAAGCAGGCACTTGTGCCTCGGAGCTATCTCCCCAGCCCCGTTTTTTTTTAAATTTTATTTATTTATTTATTTTCTTGTTTCAGAACCTTTGTTTATTCACTCATTTTTATGGCTGGCTCAGCCCACCCCGGGGGCAGGGCTGGCACAGCATGTGGTGCCGGGGATCGAACCGAGGTCCCTGAAGCCGCCCAAGCTTCCCCAAGCAGGCACTTTAGACCACTGAGCCATCCCGCCAGGCCCTGTTTGATCAATCTTATATACCTATATGTATTAATATAAACTGATCTGATGATAAAATATGTAATATAACCATTGTTAAATTTAAACAATAAAGGGGCCTGGCGGGATGGCTCAGTGGTCTAAAGCACCTACATGGGAAGACTTGGGTGGCTTCAGGGACCGCGGTTCAATCCCCGGCACCACATGCTGTGCCAACCCTACCCTCGGAGCGGGCTGAGCCAGCCATAAAAATGAGTGAATAAACAAACAAAGGTTTGAAACAAGAAAAAAATAAATAAATAAAATTTAAAAAAAAAATAATTTCACCTATTTAAAGAAAAAAAAATTTAAACAATAAAAATATTAAATTTTTAAAAAGCCTTTTATTTATTTTTTTTTTTTTTTTTTTTTTTTTTTGTGGGACCAGGGTTCAAACTCATGACCTTGCACTTGCCCGGCAGGCACTTGTGCCTCGGAGCTATCTCCCCAGCCCTAAAAAGCCTTTTATGAGGCTAAAAACTTCAAAAAATTTTCTGTACTATATCTACTCTCGTCACTGTTTTTTTTTTTTTTCTGTTTTTGTTTTGGCTATTTTTACTCTTAAAATCATAATAAACAAATTTTTAAAAATAAATAAATAAAATAAAGGAGTCAAGCTGGATGTGGTGACTCACACCTGTAATCTCAGCACTTGGGAGGCTGAGGCTGGAGGATCAGCGTGAGTTTGAGACCAGCCTGGGCTACCAAAGTGAGCTCAAGGCCAGCCTGAACTGCACAGCGAGACCCTGTCTCAAAAAGACAAAAAGAGAAAAGAAAGGAGTCAATACAAATGATATAAAAAGAATATGGACAGAAGTAATAGCAAGAAACCCCAAATATGGGGCAACAGTCTGAAACTCAGGTAAACTGAAGCATCTACAACTCCAAATCACATCAACCCAATTAAAACTATACCCAGACATGTAATAATCAACATCCTAGAAATTCAGCACAGGAACAATATACTAAAAAGCCACTAGAGAAAAGAAACATCACATTTAAAGGAAAATCCATCAGAATAATGGCAAATTTCTCTCTGCAAACCATCAAGTCAAGCAGAGCATGGAGCAAAGTACTTCAAGTCTTGTAAGAAAAAAAATTCCAACCCAGACTGATATACCCTACAAAACTCTCTTTCAAATGTAATAGAGAGGGGCCAGGGGGATGGCTCAATGGTCTAAAGCGCCTGCTTGGGAAGCTTGGGCGGCTTCAGGGACCACGGTTCGATCCCCCGGCACCACATGCTGCGCCAGCCATACCCTCGGGGCGGGCTGAGCCGGCCATAAAAATGAGTGAATAAACAAACAAGGGTTCTGAAATAAGAAAAAAAAAAAAAATGTAATAGAGAAATTAAATACTTCCAGGACAAAGAACAACTAAAGAATTTTATAATGACAAAGCCAACCCTACAGAAACTACTAAAAGATATTCTAGAGAGGGTTCAAAATGACCACAGCTCCATGGAGGAGAATGGAAATAACCCACCAAATAGGGCAAACAAACACAGGAGGAAAATGTATATAGCAGCAGTCTTCCAATTATTCTTTTGAATACAGCAACAACATATTTCCATCAGCATATTCTACAAATGGACTTCTCCTACACCCTATAGGTCATGATTCTATCCAGGTCTTCAGGGACCTAATATATCAGTAGGATATATTAGGAAATAGCAGTAGCTCAGTCACACAAATGACACCTGGCCACCGGTAAGCATTATGGACACTGTCCACACCCACAACATACTAGAACTTTGTGCAATATCCCATCTCCAAACTGTTTAGAAGTGCTGGTCATATATTTCCCATTCTAGTCTCTATGTTATGCTTTATTCTTAGCAATTCTTTGCTATCATGAAAACTTTTTCTTAGTTGATATTTTTGTATATATTAAGCTATTCAAATACTGTGTGAAGGGCCTGGAAGATAGCTCAGTAGAATAAGCACTTGCCTCACAAGTGCAAGGCCCTGAGTTCAATACCTGGTACAAAAAAAAAAAAAACACTATTTGCACAAACTAAGTGGCTGGGCAGATAGCTCCATGGCACAAATACCTGCCTGGCAAGTGCAATGTCATGAGTTCGAACCCCAATCCCCACATACAAAAAAAAATACTGTGTGAGTACTCTGAATTGATCACAGATTCATACATATGACCCACAACATTCTGGCCTGTTAGTTGGACTCACAATTTAATTTTAATTCTGGAATATTGTTCTGAAATATTCAATTTAATTTTGAATTAATTAATATTTAATTTTATCAATATTGTTTAATTTTTGCTCTATGATTTATACTGTATCTTTGACTTTCAAAACACTATTAGACATGGTATGATGTTTTCTCCTAGTAGTAGAAACTTTAAAAAGTATATTTCCATTTTCCATTGACTTTTATATTAGTTCTTCATCTTTTACAAACACACATATATACGGAAAAATATGTATATAACCTGACATAAGATTGATACTGTTTTGTAGAAATCTTCAATGACCTTTTAAATAGGTTCATCTAATATAATTTTATTTTACATAGTCCTGCATAATTACCATTTTGGGGCCTGGCAGGATGGCTCAGTGATCTAAAGCACCTGCTTAGGAAAGCTTAGGCAGCTTCAGGGACCACGGTTCGATCCCCGGCACCACATGCTACGCCAGCTCTGCCCTCAGGGCAGGCTAAGCTAGCCATAAAAATAAATAAACAGCCAAAAGTTCTTTTTTTTTTGTCTTTTTGAGGCAGGGTCTTGCTATGCAGTTGAGGCTGGTCCTGCGCTCACTTTTGTAGCCCAGGCTGGTCTCGAACTCGCACCAATCCTCCTGCCTCAGCCTCCCAAGTGCTGGGATTACAGGCGTGAGCCACCACGCCCAGCTCAACCAAAAGTTCTGAAACAATAAAATAAAATAAAAAACATAATTACCATTTTGAAAGTTCTTTATTCTTCATCCACACCATATATCAACTTCTCTTGCCTTCTGGATTATGGTTTTGTTATTTTCTATATGCAATGTCTGGAGATATTAGAAGATTTTGAGTTTGTATAACTGGAAAATATTTTTTAGTTTTCAAAGGTATGGTTGCTGGGCTGGCCAAATATCTCAGTGGATGGAAGTATCTGCAAGCAGGCACAGGGGCTGAGGGTTCAATCCATCCCTGCCCCCGGGTGCACAGAGAAGGCAATTGAGACTGGGCATGGTGGCACACACCTACAATCCCAGCTCTTGGGAGGCTGTAAACAGGCAGATCACAATGAGTCCAGTTTAGCAGTGAGACCCAGAACATCCTGTGGACCCCTCCTTAAAGTAAAAAAAAGATGTGTTTGCTAAGTGTCAAATTCAGTGCAGGCAGATTTTTTTTTCTTTCAGTCCTCTGAATTAACCCACTTGCTCTTTTTTTTTTTTTTTTTCTCTAATGTGGAATAAGATACTATTTAATTTTGTTCCTCCATAGCAAATACATATGCTTTAATGATTATTTTCTTTACAATTAGCTTTGGACAATTTCGCTTTTGTATATCTTGGTATGATTTTATTCATATTTCTTTGCAAAAGGTTCATTTTTCTTGGAAATGTGGTGCTATAATTTCAACTAAATTTATTTTTTTTAATTTTATTTATTTATTTTTTTCTTGTTTCAGAACCTTTGTTTGTTTATTCACTCATTTTTATGGCTGGCTCAGCCCGCCCCGAGGGTAGGGCTGGCGCAGCATGTGGTGCTGGGAATCGAACCGCGGTCCCTGAAGCCGCCCAAGCCTTCCCATGCAGGCGCTTTAGACCACTGAGCCATCCCGCCAGGCCCCAATTTCAACTAAATTTAGAAATTTTAAATCTTTAAATATTTATTGCCTACCCCTTTCTACTTTGAGAATTCTAATTATATGAATATAAGTTTCTTGATTATGGCACAGAGTGAACTATTACATGACTGTTCTGCAAATTCTTCATTTTTATTTTAGACAATTTTTATTGTAATATTCATGTAAGTTTGTAAATAATTATTTACAATGTGCAATCTATTATTAATCTCATGTTATGTGTTCATTCCAGAAATATTTCTCTAAAATTCACTTTGTCGCTCTCCAAATCCAAGCGTGAAGAGTCAGTGTGCGGTTTGGGAGAAAATGTGTCGGATATTTTGGGGCGTTCACGTGAGTGGGCGGGCTCCAAGAGGCCCCGGGACAGTCCCAGCCTAGAGCCATGCTCCCCCCTGAAGCCCCCCATTGCCCAGCAAGCCCCAGACGCCGCGACGCTGCGTCCCAAGACCGCCTGAACCCGGATCCCGGGGCTCCGTGGCCTCCCTTCCCCGCCCCCCTCCAGTTACTGCCCAGTCCCCTCAGCCTGACCCAGTATGTAGGGCAGAATCTCTGCAGGTGGTCAGAGTGGCTTGCGTTCTGGACAGCTGGAATCCTAGTCCTCAAATCAGAAGCACCAGCCCTTAAAGTGACCTTCCATGGTGAGGATTAAGGTGGAGGACCATGGCCTACATCCTTGAGGACCTTTGGAGTCCCGTGGGCCAGCCAGGCAGGGCGGGCACGGAGCCTCCCAGGCTGGGGCAGTGGGCATGGGCGGGGCCTGTGGTTGAAGGCCACCCCTGCCCACTGCAGACCCCAAGGGACTCCCACACTGCCGCTGCCATGGCCACCAATAAGGAGCGACTGTTTGCAGCTGGTGCCCTTGGGCCTGGATCTGGCTACCCAGGAGCAGGCTTCCCCTTTGCCTTCCCAGGAGCACTCAGGGGTTCTCCACCATTCGAAATGCTGAGCCCTAGTTTCTGAGGCCTGGGCCAGCCTGACCTCCCCAAGAAGATGGCTTCTTTGTCGGTGGAAACACAGAGCATGAGCTCAGAGGAGATGGTTCCCAGCTCACCCTCGCCTCCACCGCCTCCTTGGGTCTACAAGCCGTGCTTCGTGTGCAATGACAAGTCCTCTGGTTACCACTATGGGGCCAGCTCATGTGAAGGCTGCAAGGGCTTCTCCCAACGCATCATCCAGAAAAATATGGTATACACATGTCATCGGGACAAAAACTGTATTATCAACAAGGTGACCAGGAATCGCTGCCAGCACTGCCGGTTACAAAAGTGCTTTGAAGTAGGCATGTCCAAAGAAGCTGTGCGGAATGACAGGAACAAGAAGAAGAAAGAGGTGAAGGAAGAAGGGTGACCTGACAGCTATGAGCTGAGCCCACAACTAGAAGAGCTCATCACCAAGGTCAGCAAGGCCCATCAGGAGGCTTTCCCCTCGCTCTGCCAGTTGGGCAAGTATACCACGAACTCTAGCACACACCACTGTGTACAGCTGGATCTGGGGTTGTGGGACAAATTCAGTGAGCTGGCCACCAAGTGCATCATTAAGATCGTGGAGTTTGCTAAACGGTTGCCTGGCTTTACAGGGCTCAGCATTGCTGACCAGATCACTCTGCTCAAGGCTGCCTGCCTGGACATCCTGATGCTTCGAATCTGCACAAGGTACACCCCAGAGCAGGACATGATGAACTTCTCCGATGGGCTCACTCTGAACCGGACCCAGATGTATAATGCTGGCTTTGGACCTCTCACAGACCTTGTCTTTGCCTTTGCTGGGCAGCTCCTGCCCCTGGAGATGGATGACACAGAGACAGGGCTGCTCAGTGCCATCTGCCTCATCTGTGGAGACCGCATGGACCTAGAGGAACCTGAAAAAGTAGATAAGCTTCAGGAGCCACTGCTGGAAGCCCTGAGGCTATATGCCCATTGCCGGCGGCCCAGCCAGCCCTACATGTTCCCAAGGATGCTCATGAAGATCACTAACCCCCGTGGCATCAGCACCAAGGGTTCGGAAAGGGCCATTACCCTGAAGATGGACATTCCAGGCCCGATGCCACCGCTGATCCGAGAAATGCTGGAGAACCCTGAAATGTTGGAGAACCCTGAAATGTTTGAGGACAACTCCTCACAGCCTGGTCCCAACCCCAAGGCCTCCAATGAGGATGAGGCCCCCAGAGGCCAGAGCAAAGGGAGACGGAGTCCCCAGCCTGACTAGGCCCCCTGACCTCCTCCACTGTGGGCCTGGGCTCCAGGCAGCAGACGACCATCTCCCAGACACCACTAGTGACTAGGGGAGGACCTGCTCTGACCTCTCCCCATCTTTCCAAGGAGCTCCTTGTTTTGCCAATGTTTCCAGGGGTGCCTCTGTATTCACGCCTTCCTGCTCTGACGTCTCCCGCTCTAGTCCTGGGAGCCTGCCCTGCTCCCAGGAGGAGGAAGAGCAGAAGGGTGAGCCTGAGTCTGAACTGTACAATCACAGCACTGCCCCTCAGATATCAGGGACTCAGGCTCCCCAGGTTAGGAGGAAGCCCTGTAATCCCATAGCTCCTCTCTGTGCTGGGTGCTTGGTCCTCTTTGAGCAAACAGGAACACTAGAGAGCGCAAGGGGGGCCCAGGTGGGCTAAGCCCACTCTCTTGCCCCTGCTCTTGGTGCCTAATGCTGTGTGATGCACGTTGCCCTGGTACCAGGGCCTCATGCCAGGTCTGGGGCAGGGCGGGTGGGGCCCTGCATTTCTGGAGTGACATGAGGATGAAAGGGACAGATGCAGGCCTGTTCTGCACCTCTTTGGTGGGGTGCAGCGTTTACCCGTAGCCTCCTCCGTTATGAGCCCCTCCCCCAGCCTTGTCAAGTGCCTTGGGCTCCTCCTGACTCCCATCTCAGCCATCAGGCAGAGACCCTCTACACTACAGAAGGGCCAGGGAGCCCTCTCCTCCTAGTGCCTTCCACCCTGTACTCCAGAGCAGCTTGGCCCAGGAGGGGAGCTGCTGCTTAGCTGATCCCACCAAACGCGAGGAAGCCTCTATTTATTTATTAGCTTTTGTTTACACCCTGGAATGACCCCTTCCTCTAGGGGTTTTGGAAGGGGGACCCCAGGACCTCGGACTCCTCCCTTTTTCCTCCAATCCCCAGTTTGTATTTAGCTGTCAAATAAGATTCCGCTGGCTCCCCTTTTTCTCTGGGGCGTCAAGGTGCTGTCCCCGCTCCTCTGTTTACATCTCCCCTCCATCTGTATTACGTCTGCATATTGCTGAGTTTTCTATTTTTGCAAAATAAAGTCATGGAAGCTCAAAATAAATAAATAAATAAATAAGTTCACTTTGTCTGCATCTTATATCTTCCACATTTCAATATTTGTCCACAATTTTAATATGCTATATAATTATTGATTTTTAATAAAGTTAGTGAAAGAAAAAAAGAAAAGAAATGTATTTCTCACAATTATCTCATGAAGGGCCTGGGAGTCTAGGAAAGGAGGATTGCAAGTTCAAAGTCCAGCCTTGGCAACTTAGTAATGTAACAAGTCTGTCTTAAGAAATAAAAAGGGCTCAGTAAAGAGGCCTTGGGTTCAATCCACAGTACTGCAGTAAGTAAATATAATTTAAAGATTTTTTACAATTTCATCTTAGCTAAGCTTCTTTTTACTTTTAGTGATTTTTCTAGAGATTAAAATATACATCTTCAACTGTTATTTCATTTATAATTGCTAACATTTAAAAATTTTTCATCTGTGTGTATAGTCCTAATTTACTCTTACATCATTTTTTCCAGCTGGCTAGCACAAAATCTAGTTTGTTTGTATGTTTATTTATTGAAATAGTCTGCATAAGAAAAAGGAACTTTTATTCTATTATACTGGGATAATACTTATAGTATTCTCACATTTTTAAAAAGTTTAGGGGCCCAGTGGGATGACTCAGTGGTCCAAAGCGCCTGCTTGGGAAAGCTTGGGTGGCTTCAGGGACCGCGGTTCGATCCCTGGCACCACATGCTGCGCCAGCCCTGCCCTTGGAGCAGGCTGAGCTGGCCATAAAAATGAGTGAATAAATAAACAAAAGTTCTGAAACAAGAAAAAAATAAATAAAATTTAAAAATTTTAATAGTTAGCTCCATCTATGGCAATTTTGTTTAATCTGCTGAACACAATAAATACTAGGAGACCCAAAACCCTTGATTTGTTTGGGGAGTTTTTTGTCTGTTTTTTTTTTTTTGGTGGGGGGGGCAGGCCCAGGGTTTGAACTTACAACCTTGCACTTGCCAGGCTGGCACTTGTGCCACAGAGCTATCTCCCCAGCCCCCATTTGTTTTCTCCTATTTATAAGTTTTCCAATTTTTCCAAGAGAAAAATGACAAGTTGAACAATGAGAATACCTAGAGTGATTTTGGCAATGATTTGGGTAATTGAATAATAACTGTGATTTCTTTGTTATAAGCAGCATCAGTTTCACCAGGCAAAACCTGGTCACCTTTTAAAATGAAACTGCTGAGGCCTAGCAAGATTCCCAGTGTGCCCTGAGGCATAGGTCCATAGACTCCAGTAGAAATAATTTTGGCCCTACTGGAAGTTTCCCTGAATGAGTCAGCCTTCCACATCAGTTTTAGATTTATACTCACTTGCCCAGTGGTACCATCATCTATATCTAGCACATGGACTGGAAGGTTTTATTGAAAAGATAGATAAAGGCTGTGTTGTCTTTGGTGCAACAGAACAATTTTGAGCTAAATGTCCCTCATTCCTATAATGAAAACAAATGACCTTATTTTTCCCTTTTTCAGACTGTGCATGATTAACCTGATTAATAGCTGCTGTCCAGACAGCTCCTTGTATGTATGAGGGTCTGATATCTGTACAAATCTGAATCATCTCAGGCAGTATAGGCAGCTGTTTATGGTCTCTTAAAGCTTTGTTATACCACTTAATTTATTTTTTAAGGCCAATTGTTGAACTTTTTTTTTTTTTTTTTTTTTTGTCTTTTTGAGACAGGGTCTCGCTATGCAGTTGAGGCTGGCCTTGAGCTCACTTTTGTAGCCCAGGCTGGTCTCGAACTCGCACCAATCCTCCTGCCTCAGCCTCCCGAGTGCTGGGATTAAAGGCGTGAGCCACCACGCCCGGCTTGTTGAACTATTATTTTGCTAGCTTGACTGTCACTGACAATCTCCTCAGTAGCTTGTAACAAACCTGCTGTTCAATCTTGGAAAGATTGTGGTGGCGCACGCCTGTAATCCCAGCACTTGGGAGGCTGAGGCAGGAGGATTGGTGTGAGTTCGAGACCAACCTGGGCTACAAAAGTGAGCTCAAGGCCAGCCTCAACTGCATAGCGAGACCCTGTCTCAAAAAACAAAAACAAAAAAAAAAAAAATCTTGGAAAGGTTCATTTAGGGCCTTGACTAATGGAAGCCAAGTGAAGGAATATTTTACTCTTTTTTTTTTTTTTTAGAATTTTTTATTTTTTATTTTATTTTATTCTTGTTTCAGAACTTTTGTTTGTTTATTTATTTATTTTTATGGCCAGCTCAGCCTGCCAGAGCTGGTGCAGCATGTGTAGCTGGGAATGGAATTGCGGTCCCTGCAGCCACCTAAGCTTTCCTAAGCAGGTGCTTTAGACCACTGAGCCATCATGCTGGGGCCCCAGGAGTATTTTACTCTTATAAGGGAGCTTCCTCTAGCCCCGAGGGAAGTGGCAATTGGCATCCAAATCTCGGCACCGTGGGTGTGTTCCAGCCGGTGTGGTGGAGATCCAGGCCAAGGACCCGGGCAACCACACCACGCCCCGCTACGTGGCCTTCACCAATACTGAAGGGCTGTTGGGCCATGCTGAGAGTCCAGCGGCTCTCAACCCACACGACACAGTATCTGCCAAGCGGCTGATAGGGCGCAAGTTCTCCGACACAATGGTACAGTCAGACTCCTAGCGCTGGCCCTGCCTGATGGTGAGCAAGGGTCGCAAGCCCAAGGTGTGCGTGTCCTACTGCGGGGAAGAGAAGGCGTTCTACCCCAGGACATCCAATCCATGGTTCTGAGCAAGATGAAGGAGACAGCAGAGATGTATTTGGGCCAGTCTGTGAAGGACGCGGCAATCTCCGTGCCTGCCTACTTAGGTGACTCCCAGGGCCAGACCACCAAGGATGCGGGGGCCATCAAGGGGCTCACCGTGCTCAGGACCATCAGTGAGCCTACCGCAGCTGCCATCGCCTCTGGGGGACCGGCGTGGGATGGGGCAGCGTGGTGTGCTCATTTATCTCATACTCTTCACTATTGACACCAGTGTCCTGAAGGTGAAAGCCACGGATGGAGACACTCACCTGGGTGGAGAGGACTTTGACAGCTGGCTGGTGAACCTCTTTGTGGAGGAGTTTCAGCGGAAGCTCGGGAAGGCTGAGTGGCAACAAACGGGCCCTTGGGCGACCACACACAGCCTAGGAGTGCACCCAGAGCACGCTGACCTCCAGCCCCCAGGCCACTCTGGAAACTAACTCCCTATTTGAAGGCATGGCCTTCTGCCTGTCCATCACTCGTGCCCGCTGTGAGGAACTGTGCTCAGACCTCTTCCGTGGCACCCTGGAGCCTGTGGAGAAGGCCCAGGGGATGCCAAGGTGGGCAAAGCCCAAATCCTTGAAGGCATTTTAGTGGATGGCTCCACCTGCATTCCTGAGGTGCAGAAGCTACTGCAGGACTTCTTCACGGTCAAAGAGCTGAGCAAGAGCATCAGTCCTGAGGAGGCTGTGGACTATGGGGCTTCTGCACAGGCACCAGTGTTGATGGGGACAACTGCGAGAAAGTACAGCATCTCCTGCTGCGGGATGTGGCTCCCCTATCACTGGGGCTGGAGGCAGCAGGCTGGATTACGACCACACTAATCCAGAGGAATGCCACCATCCCAAAGAAGCCCACCTGGACTCTCACCACCTAATCTGACAACCAGCCTGGGGTCTTAATCCAGGTGATAAAGGTGAGAGGGCCATGACCAAGGACAACAATCTACTGGGGCATTTGGAGCTCAGCAGCATCTTTCCTGCCCCACGTGGAATCCCTCAAATTGATGTGACCTTTGACATCGGTGCCAGTGGCATCCTGAGTGTGACAGCCACTGGTAGGAGCACAGACAAGGCTAGCAAGATCACCAAGACCAGGGACAAGGGCCAGCTGAGCAGAGGAAGTGGAGAGAAGGGCTCATGAAGCTCAGCTGTACAAAGCTGAGGATGAGCCCCAGAGGGGCAGAGTG
>PVJA010054262.1:0-11646 GCA_004027025.1 Myocastor coypus
TTACTTTTCCCCTCTCTTTTTTTTAACAGTTGACACATTGCATATTGTCCTCATAATAGTTCTACAGAGCACAGTGTGTGGGCATGACCCACCTTCCTATTGATGTTGCTAAGAAAAAGAAAAAAAAAAAAGGAAAAGAAAATTCTTCTCTTTGGACTAAGAGGAAGCAGATGCATACACAGTTAAATGTTCTGCAATTGCAGTGGGCCACCAGTGAAGCTTGTAATTAAGCTTTTTTGCTGGGTGATGAAGGGCAAGTCAAAGCAAGACCTGTATAACAAAACATTCATCTTTGTATCTTCCAAGGTCACATCCCCTCAGGATTAAGTTTGAGACCATATACAGTACTTTGTAGAACTGTTGTTAGTGTCAGCCTTCAGGACAAGTCGCGGCCACCACTTGGCCAGTTTGCTTTCTGTGAAAGCCTGAGAGAGATGAGCACACACTTCTCAGAGAAATAAATTCAGCAAGCTTACAGATACATGAAGAAATGCTCCACATCACTAGCCATTCGTGAAATGCAAATGAAAACAACACTTAGATCCCTTTCTTTGGGAAGTAGAATTCCCAGGCAGTGCCCTGGAGTGACAGCAACGTCTGCAACCTACACGGTCCACAAGATGCCAAGCAGAGAGCACTGGCTCCCTCAGCCAGTGGAGACTCTGGCAGCTGCAGCAGCAGGCAGAGTCATCTGAGCAATTCTGCCCCAGGGTTCTTCCTCTCTGGAAAGTGGGCTCAAAGTTGCAGGCCGCTGCAGTGTGGACGAGTGTCCGCTGGAATGGGAGAACTTTTTTTTTTTTTTTTTAATAGGAGGCACTTTTCTGAGTTAAAGGCTCAGTTCCTGAATTATTGCTGGCCATACTTGCAGGTGCAGCAGAGGCATTCATTTTATCAAGCTAACTTGACAGAGGGAAAAGCCCTTGGCCTCTGAAACTTCCTGGTGGGAGCTTCCGGGGAAGCGGCGGGGTGGGGTGGGTGGGGAGTGAGTGAGCAGTGCCTTTATTTTAACGTCTTCATTTTTATTTTAATATTTTTTAATTTTTCTTTATTGACAGCGCTGGGGATTGAACCCTGAGCCTTGCACATGCTAAGCACTGTGCCACTGAGCTGTGCCCCAACCTATGCTGATATCTTTCATCCCCCTGTGCAGATGATTTGAGAATGCCTTCCCCTGCCTTCCATCTCATGCCTCTTCTTTGGCTCCTCCCTCAAGCCCAGAAGGTAACTCTGAAAGACTCTTAAGTAGAGCAACAGGAAATACCCTTTCTCCATTCAGCCCTCCTCCTCTGGTGGGTTTTATGTCCCAGTTCTGAGCCCTTTTCTTATTACCTGGCCTTCTTCTCCTTGGTAAGTTGTTACTTCTTAGTGATACTGAGGGGAACCCTTGGAAGAAATGACCCGAGATGATACAACTTATAACTTTTGAGCTATATATATCGGAATTGAGCTCAGGACCTTGCATTTGCCAGACAGATACTGTGCCATTGAGCTATATTCCTAGCTTTTTTGTCTTTTTGAGACAGGGTCTCACTGTACAGTTCAGGGTTGGCCTTGAACTCTCACTTTGTAGCCCAGGTTGGTCTTGAAAAATCACGAGGATCCTCCTGCCTCAGCCTCCCAAGTCCTAGGATGAAAGGCATACACCAGCCTGTCCAGACTTCTGAGCACCTTTACTTGTGCTCTTGGCACTGAATTAATAGGGAACATTTCCCTTCTGTGGTCATTTTGACTTTGGGGAAGAGCGAGAAGTCACAGCACCAGTTGTGAAGAAGATGGATGAGGACACACTGCCACATGTTAACCTCCCACTGGACATCACTTTGACACATGTATATTAACCACACCTCGTAAAGACACTCTAGAAAGTGCTTCCAGAACTGCTCCCGAAAGTGGCAAGAATGACGGGCTAAGTACGTGAGGCGTGAAGGGGAATATCTTGAGGAAGGCTGATGGCAGTGTGTCTTTTACTGTAAAAATGTCTGTAAGGTCATGTACTTGCTGTATTTTCCAGCCAGCCTTTGTGTTCTCAAACTCCGACAGCCCCTTCCTTGCAGCCACCTCTCTGGCAGCCCGCAGCCCCCCACCCCCCGAGCTAGTGTCCTCCAAGACTGGTGAGATCACGTCAGCCCTGACCAGTTGCTTATTCGTGATGTTTGAGGCTGGATTTGAAGTTGGGCTGCTGTTCATTTTCTCCCTCATTTATGGGATTACAGAAGCACATAAGCATTTTCATTTCCCTTAGATTGGAAAGAGAAAGCAAATGGAATTTTATGTTGGAGTTCAGGAAATTAATTATAAACACTGATAGCAGAACCTGCACTTCCTCCCGGGTCACCTAATGAACTTTCAAGAGCCCAACATGCACGAATGACCACTGGCTCTTAACCCACTAGGCAGTGGACCAATTTTTGGCCTGGCCCAGCTTTCTAAGGCTATAGGAGTTGGTTCTGGGGATTCTCAAAATAGGGAAACAGAGCCTGACACTTGGCGATATATATTTGGAATTTTAGGTCAGTCTTCAGTCTTTCTTTGCTATCAACGTAACTCTAAAAATAACTTCCACCACCAGAAACAGTGGGGGAAATTGACTTCATATTCTCCTGGAAGACTAGGCTCTTGTACCATTAAATCATTCTGGTAGCACGTCCTTCTACCAGCAGAGAGGTTGTGACAGGCTTGTTTAACTGTTATGGACAACATAACTATAGGCTGTGCTTGATGTAGCGGTGGCCCCATCAAAGCCCTTTGCATGTGGGCTGCCCCTGAGACCAGGCAAGGCTCCCCCACCTGGAGGCCCTTTATGGACTTGGTTGGATGCCCACGCCAGTGTTTCGGAGTTTAACTTCTGTGCATGAAGTTCAATGGACCCCTTGGTTCCTAAGAAATGCACTTAAAGGAAAGAGGAAAGAAATGTTCCTTGAGTCTTTTATGAGCCAGATTTCCCACTGTGGTTTCTGGGATGGCTGCAGGAGGTTTGGACTTCCAGGGCAAGCAATGGCTGTAGGCAAATCTGAGGTTCCAGTTGCATGGACAGCCTGGGAAAGCCTCCACTTTAGAATTCAGCTTCATCTCCCATGTGAATGCCACTTAGTCCAGGTTGTGAGTTTAAATTGTCACTTTGGAAAGGCCCAGACTGTTCTGGAAAAGTTGTTACATCTCCGGAATTCCTCATGCCTTGGCTTCCTGCCCTTTCCCAGCTTACCTAGGATGATTTCCGGGTATGTGGGGACAGGTGGGATGATTTCTACCTCGTGACCTGGGGCAGATTCAGGGTTCTGCAGGTCCCCAGCTGGCCTCTCCTTGCACTGCTGCTGTGCCTTGCAGATGTCTAACATGCGACCTCAGGCTGATCAGCGTCTGTCCGAGGAGTTCCCCATGCTGCCAGCTACCCAACCCCTCAGGCCAGACTCAGCTCCTGATTTGAGAAAGACCACCAGAGGCTCTTCTGGCTTCCGTCTCAGCCTCTGACTTCCCTCCCAAAGGACCTGAGTAGAAACACTCATGTGGTCGCCCTGAGCCAGTGTGGTCACTTCCGTGAGGTTGGCCCCCGTGGAAACTATGAGAACTACAGGGCCATTCCTCCCATAGCCCCCATGGAAAATGAGAGCCAATGCCCACCACTACCACCATTCCTCTGCCCTGGACTGCATCTCCTACCTGGGTCCAGTCTGGTCCCCCGTCACAGCGGCCTCACTCTCTTGCTTCCTGTAGGAGCCGTAGATCTAAAAGCTCAAGCTTTTGTTTGGGTCACTGCTTCATCTTTTTCTCCCCTCAGGTTTAGCTGGCAGAGGGACTTCAATTAGACCCCAGGGTGCGGCCCTCCAAGCTTAGCCAACATCTCTTAAAGAAAGAGGTCAAGGAATCAAGACACACAGCAGCCAGGGGCTTGTTAGCAGAGGTCATATCTCCCTTAGAGATAAAGCATGTTAGTATTTTTCCAAGTGTGACCTCTTTTTCCAGAACGAAGAGAAGGGGATTTCTGAATGACAGTGGCTTCCCGAGACCCTGATTCCAGTTTTTGGTGTAGGAGCACACACAGCTTCAAGATCTTCCTCTCATCAGCCTGCCCTCAGTTCCCGGGCTTGTTCTTTGCCCTGCCTGGAGACCTCCCTTTCCGTCCCATCTTCTCAGCCTCAGCCCAGGTGGCGGGGTGGGCTTGCCTAGAAGCAGCTCAGGCCTGGCATGGTGCGCTCAGAAGTGATGTTCACGTACTGATCCAGCCAGGCACTGAGTTTCAGTCCTGACCTGAGGCCATCCGTCCTTGCCCGGTTAGCTTCCTCTCTCTGTGGCCTTCGGGCTGAGCCTGAGGCTCCCAGCAGGAGTTTGCACTCCAAGGCATGCTGGCTGTAGCATTCTGGCTGGCAGGCAGCTGGGGCACTTTCTTCCTGTTGCCAATCACTCCCTCAAATGATCCTGCTCCTCTACTCTAAGTCGTAGACTCTTGCGAATTGTGACTATGTCTGCCGGATCTAGAACTCACATTTCTTTCCTGGACTGGCCAAGCCCTATGTCTCACTCCCAGAGCTGTCTCTGGGCTTCTGGTCCCCAGATCCTCAGAGTTGTGGTCGCAAGTGTCTGGAACTTTTAAATCAGGGGACCTGGGCTGCATAGCCAGTGAAGGGCTGGTCATAGCATTAAGATTCCTCTGTATTTCTAGCCACCCCCTGTCACTGACATCACTGCTCGAGTGCTGCCTTCTGTGAAATCGGTTCTTCTAGGAGAGAGGACTCTGCTATGAAGTGGGCTTGTGAGAAATCTAGGTCGATCTATTCTGGCCATGTGAGGCCTGATGATCTGAGGTGAAGCTGAGGCAGGGATGCTGGTGCTGGGGCACAGCTGCAGATAGACTAATAGTAACAGAGAGATTTCACTACACAACAATTATAATGCTCTTGAATCATCCCACAATTATCCTTTGCTCCCAGTTGATAGAAAACCAATCCCTAGTGCTGTACAGGTTATGGACCAGTGCTTTAAACAATTTAGTGATTTTGCTCAATCTTGTGGGCCATGTCAGCATGTCTCTGTGGCTGTTTCATGAGTTTCCTTGGCTCCACCTGCCAGCCTTCATGTTTTCCACCCTAGTGGCCATGAACCCCCTTCAATGATACAGGGCATTTATAGGACTGATTGCAGATGTTTATGTAATGGTGACACATACATCCTTCTTCACCAAGGGCCACAATTGTTCTTAAGAATCATGCACAGGCCATAAAGTTTTCCTTGATCTTGTCATGTCAGAGAAACTGGAATATTTTCTTAAAGAAAATTGAAATTTCAAAGATTTTAGATCCTAAAGAATATAGGAGGAAGGAGGAGCAGAGTCTAACAAACATGGAATTAGAACTCTATAATTTTCCCATAGGTATTCAGGAGGGGAGGAAATAAAGATCGTTTTCCTACCCTGCTTCTAATCTAGATGTTGTCTTGTAGGCCAGTGGAGAACAGGAACAGAGACGAGGAGTCTACAGGCTTTCAAAATCCTATTGGAAAGCTACTTTTTAATTATGTATTCACTGCAGAATGTATACCATATTCATTATAAATTTAATACTCATTGCAAAAAATTAAAAATACAACAGAGCATTAGATAATCACTCATAATCACACCACCTAGTGATAACCACTGTTAATATTTTATGAATGTCTTACATATTTTACAGTTTTTTACATTTATAAAAATTTTATAGTTACGTGTTCAAAAAGCCAAATACATATTCTACAAGGTTCTGCTTACTCTCGGGAGGCGCCAATCTCCATTCTTTCAAATGGCTTTTTTAAACCTCTGTATCTTTAAGTGACATGTCTCCAGTTCTACATCCTTAATTTTGGCATTATTTCTGAACCTTCTACTGTGTAAGGCAAGGTATTCACTCTGTGCCACTGACCCATGCCCACGCCCACCACACAACCACACCTTCCCGTTCCTCCTCTCCAGGCTTCCCCATACACCTACTGATCCTCCCTCTGGGTGTCCTGTGGTTCTGTTCTGACACCAGCTACCCGGAGTTAGCCTCCAAGGCTGTGGGCTCAAGGACTGAGCGTCCCAAACTACCTTCATTTTAGACACCAGCGGTGTATACAGGTCAAGTCTCTGGTTTGCCTGCACATACACATATATGCAAAGTGACTATAAACAAGAATTCCTACAATCCTCCCTTCAGGGTGAATGATAGGTTAGGATCCAAGAAAACACTTTTCATACTATTAGAGCTTATTAAAAGTGTGCACCTCAGGAGCAGCCAAACAGAAGCTATAGGAGGAAGGTGGGTGGAGTCTCCCTCCCCTTTCCCAAGGCCCCCTTTGTAGTTCCTGAATGTGATTTCTATGAAGGAAACCTTCTACATCTATCTCTTCATGGATTTTATGCAGGTTTCATGAGGTAGGCATGATTGACTGAACCATCCACTGGCTGATAGTAATCATGTTCAGCCTCCAGCTCCCCTCCTTTTCTTAGAGGTTGCAGCTGAAGGGGTTAGGGCTGCAGGCTGCCAAAGATTTCAACCCTCTAAGCATGGTGTCTCAGTTACTTTTCTCTCACTGCTGGGACAAAATACCTGATGCTCAAAAGTAAGGAAAGAAAGATTTACTTAGCTCACAGTTTGTGGTGTTTTCGGTCCATACTCAGCTGGCTCCAAGGCAGAGTGGCACATGGAAGAGGACAGCCGTTCATGGCAGTGAAAAACAGCAAAACAGCAAGAGCAGAAGGGAGGGGCAGGGGCAGAGGCAGAAAACAAGGCTCTGTCCCTTCCTTATATTCAGGCATCTGCCTTCCCACCTGTTATCCCAGCAGCACTCGCCCCCATAGTCCCAGCACTGGATCATGAATTAATCGGAAGCTCTAGAAGCCTGCCCCAGGGACTCCATGAGGCTTTAAGGTGACAACCAGACACAAACCATAGCACGTGGCTCGATCTTCACTCCTGTGGCAAGCGGTCCATGTCTGAGAGCTATCTAGGAGTCCCTTTGCCAACAGTCCTCAATGTCATTAGCTTACCAAAGATACCATCAGGCAGGAGACATCAAGGGCTTTAGGAGCCAGAAACAGGGACAGACATCAGATTTTCTGTGTTGTACCACTCGCCGCCATTGTTACACTATGATTTTAAAACTTGCTCTCCTTTTTTATACCAGACTTTGTACCTGTATCCTTGTGCCCACACTGATCTGCATCCCCAGCTTCCTTTCTTATTTTTATTTCTATTTGTAGACATGACTCACCACTAAACTGTAAGCTATCTGAATTAGTCTTCAGTTTGTGATTCTTCTATCTCAGCATTCCGGGGTGTTGGGATTATAGCTGTATACTCAGTGCATAGCTTTAAAAAAAAAATCGTATTTTCAATATATGATATTTACATTCTTTTTTTTTTTTCTTTTTTTGAGACAGGGTCTCGCTATGCAGTTCAGGCTGGCCTTGAGCTCACTTTTGTAGCTAAGGCTGGTCTCAAACTCGCACCATTCCTCCTGCCTCAGCCTCACGAGTGCTGGGATTACAGGCGTGCACCACCATGCCCGGCTCTGATTACATTCTTCACGTGGAGCCAAACATCATTTTATTTTATTTTATTTTATTTTTTGTCTTTTTGAGATAGGGTCTCACTATGCAGTTGAGGCTCACTTTTGTAGCCCAGGCTGGTCTCAAACTTGCACCAATCCTCCTGCCTCAGCCTCCCAAGTGCTGGGATTACAGGCGTGAGCCACCATGTCCGGCTCCAAACATCATTTTAATATTCGTGTCATCATGATGTTATCAACTTATTCACATGGTATACTTTGGTCATTTTCTCTTTCCTGTAGAGTTCTTTGATTTTCTTGGCGATTATCAGCACCTCTTCGTTTGCTTGCTTCCTTTGTTTTCTGTGTGCTTTTCCCTCATTCAACCCCAGACCCTCTGCCACTCGTCTTGATTTTCTCTGCCACGTAGTTATTTCATCTGGTTCATCTTTAGGAAACATTCTCCATGACTCTGGCCCCTCCCATCAGCGATCCTACGATTCTTTCTATCTTCTCCCCAGGTTGGATTTCCTGTAGCCTAGACACTATATCTTTCTTTTTTTCTTGTTGCTTTATTCTTTCATTTTATTAGTGCATAGTTTCAAGCAGCAGTTTTACCTCTTGCATGTTCAATAATTTCTGGACTGACCTTTCCAACTTTGATGTCTCTCACAACTTGAGACAATATCCTGTTAATTTTCTAATAATGTGAGCACTGGGAAATGCAGGGCCATTCTGGCTCCTACTTCTTTGAATAGGACTGTCCTCTCTTGAATTGATTTCATCACAAATATGAAATGTCATGATTATAAACTATAAAACAAATCTGTTTGTATCCGTTGTGCTGGGCACTCAGTAGAAACTGTCCCCTACAGCCCCCATGTGTCACTGATACTCTTCCTTCTCACACACTCAAATTTTTGAAACATTTTTTCTTTTAATAAAATATAACAATGTGACATTTTCAAAGCATGTTAGTAATGCATTCCCAATAATTGATACAGAGCATACATATATTTTTTAAAGTATTTTCCTTACTTTTTTCAAACTTTATTTAGTTATGTTATGGCTGGCTCAGCCTGCCCTGGGGATGGGGCTGGTGCAGCATGTGGTGCCAGGGATCAAACCATGGTCCCTGCAGTTACCTAAGCTTTCCTAAGCAGGAACTTTAGACCACAGGGCTGTCTCACCGTTCCTGCATCCATATTTTTGAAATGACTTTTTATTTTGTTGCTGAAGGCTTCCTTGTGGTTGGTTCTTTAGTTTTAGTTACACTTACTGTTATTTCCTCTTTTGCATTTTGGCTATAAAAAAGGGCTATTTTTCTGAATTATTTTTTAGTTCTATTTCTTCTGTTCCATTGTTAGTTTTCAAAGGCTGTTTTCTGTTCTCTGTCAAGCTTTTGTGGCAACCACCAGTTTGTGCTGGTGTGCATGTGCTATCTTCCGTGATTGGAGGATAGTAGTGCCAGTTCTGAAAAGCACAGGAGTGTGTGCCCTTTACCTAAACGTGGCATCAAAGTATCTGGAGACAACAGCGCACAGTATGGGAGTCTTTTGCTACAAGTGTCAGGCCATAGTCGATCTGGGTGTAAGTGTAGATGTGTATCAGCCGTACTTCAATAATATGGTTTTTAAAAAATAGATTGAGAAATACGCAGATCTAATCTTCATAGTTGGAATGAAGGTAAGCACAGAGGCAGTGAGCAGAAGACTTGGGGGAGCCTCACCGCTTTCCCTTTACTGGCTTGGACGTGGTCTGTTTGTGGAAATCGGCTGACTGAAACACTTGCGATCTGTGTGTACACTTCTCAGTATATCCTCTCTCATTCATTAAAAATTGCATTATAAATGGCTAGCTTTTTAAATGCTTTTATGAGTTCTAACAATTTTAGTTGATTTTCCTGTGACTCTTACAGGTACTGACTTATATTATGTACAGATAGGTGTTAATTTGTGTCTTTATTCCCCATCATTAAACTGAACTTCCCCTTCCTTAACAGTCAGCCTCGATGTAGTCCGAAGAGCTGTACTGGGCATTAATGGCGACCATAGGTCTTTATCTCATTTCTGACTTAATGAATTGCCTTGGGGGCTTTCACAGTTGCGACCAATACTGGCTGTTTGTTTTAAGTAGACAGCAGGTTAGCGTAATTTTCTTTCTAATTTTCTAAGTGTTTCTTCTTGGAAACACATACTGAATGTTTCCATAAGCCTTTTTTTTTTTTTTTTTTTTTTTTTTTTTTTTTTTTTTTTTTTTTTTTTTTTTTTTTTTTTTTTTTGGCATTTAGTTAAGTGTTTATGTATCTTTCTTTTGATGAATCAATAGTTTGAATCATATGAAGAGACTGCCTAAAATAGAACCATGTTTGTATTGTAGCAATAAAAACAACCAAGCACCACAAATTGGTCCTGGTGCATTAATTACTAATGTTTTAGTTAGAAATTTAAACTGCCAGTTGATTAGTAAAATTCACGTGCAACTTTCTCTTTTGTGTATGCATCTGCTGTCATTTAAAAATGAGTGCCTTATTAATATATAGTTCATATCATCCCTTTTTCCCACTTAAAGTGGAGACAGTCAGGTTAGCATAGTGTACGCCCACAATCCTACTTACTTGGAAGGCTGATGCAGGAGCATTATTAGTTCAAGGCCAACCTGCGCAACTTGCCAACACGCTATCTCTATCAGAACGGCTGGGGACACAGCTTAGTGCTAGAGCTCTTATGCAGCATGTGCCAGTCCCTAGGTTCAGTCTCCAGTGTATGAAGTAAGTGAATAAATAATAAAGTCTACAATTGGATGATTTTGAGTGCACGCGCAATTTTTCATAGGCCTCACCACAACTGTAGTATAGACACGTCACCCTTGGGAGAAACACCTTTCTTGTTGCCCCAGATGTCCCCAGACCCAAGCAATTGCTCATCTATGTTCTGTTCTGTGCGTCTGCCTTTTTTCTCCTCATACTGGGCACTGAACCCAAAACACAACTGAGGGAAATTGTCCGACCTGGGCAGCACCACCTGCTGCCTGTTCTTCAGTGTTGTAGAAATGGAATAGGTGGCTTTTTATGCCTACTTGCACATAACATCATTCTTCCAAGCTGTGTATGTATGCGCTGGGTTTATGGCTTTCGTAATGATCACAAAACAAGCTTGGAGAAAACACTTGACTTTTCTGTTTTCTTTCATGTTCCGGACTACTTTAGGTTGAAAAGCATTTTTGTAGCCCTTAAAGGATTGACAGAATTTAGCAGGGTGCAGTGGCATACTGAAATCCCAGTTACTTGGACATCTGCAGTAGGAAGATTGCCAGCAGTGGGCAGTTTAGCAAGAATGTTTTTCCAAATAAACAGGGCTAGAGGTGTAGCTCAGGGAAAGAGCTTGCCTAGCATGCACAAGGCCCTGTGTTCAGTCAGAGAGAGATGGGGGAGAGAGAGAGGGAGGGAGGGAGGGAGGGAAGGAGGAGAGGAGAGAGAGGGAGAGCAAGAGGGGAAAGAGAGAGAGAAAGGGGGGGAGAGAGAGAGGAGAGAGAGAGAGAGAGAGAGAGAGAGAGAGAGAGAGAGAGAGAGAGAGAGAGAGAGTCTTAGTGGTTTCGTGGTTAGTAATTTTTGACATCTTTCCAGGGTTTTTATCGACACCAGTTTTCTGCTCAGTATCAGAAAGTTTTCTACATTAACATTTCTTCCAATCATTCAAAAGAATCTTTCAAAGCTTTCTTTACATTTGGGCTTGAAGCCTTTTTCTCAGTCCTAATAGCATTTGTAAGTTTTTTTTTTTTTTTCTCTCCTCTTTAAAATGAGATTTAATTTTTACATCTTTTCAAAGGACCAAGTCCTTATTCATGAGTCCCCCTCCTTGCTTGTATCTGAATTCCACAAATATATTTTGTTTGCTCTTCAGCTAGATTTCTTGCCCTTTTAAAATGCAGTCTCATTTCATTTATTTTCCTTTTGTTTTGCTTAATAGCAAAACATTTAACGCTGTGTCTTTTCCTCTAAGTACAGATCTGCTACAGCTCATAAGTTTTTATACAAAGTGTTGGATGTGTCACCATCTTCTAAATAGTGTATAATTCCAGGCTTTATTTCCTCTTTGATGTAGGAGAAATTTAGATGTGTTTCTTTTCAAATCTAACCAAATGATTTGG
>PVJA010054263.1:0-11646 GCA_004027025.1 Myocastor coypus
CATGTGTCCTATATAGTTTCATGAATCACATTTTGAGTGACACTGGCCTTCTCTTTGCTGCTTAAGTTATTATTTATTTTTGTATTTTAGGAAAGAGTCTACCGGGTGTGCAGGGTCTCACTACTAGATCAGATTCGTAGTGATCCACCTATTTACAGCCTCCCTAGAGCTGGGATTATAGGCGCAGGCCATCAAACCCAGTCTCAATTGCCATCTCAGCGTGCCCCAAGGGTGGGGCCTGCATGGCAGGCCTGGGGATCAAACCGCTGGCCCTTGTGCTTGCTTGCAGGCACTTTAATCTGCTGAACTATTTGGCTGGCTTGGTTTAAGTCATTAATCTCTCTTCCTAGAAATTCTGGAACATTGTTTGCGGGCACTAGTGCAGATTGTGATGGCATATTGTGAAGGGGAAGAATGTTAACCACACGGTAAGCCCTGTGAGAAAAATCGCCCACTTACATACTCATGTTTGTTCATTTTCAACAAGTGGTGTTCGTAAATCAGAATCAATGGTGTAAAAGAGGGTTCTTGTTTTCAAGGAGCATGAAATCTGACACGGAAAAAATGTGGTAAAGACTTCTGGATGTTGGACCTTATCTAACTGGGTGGGGGTAGAAGAGGTATCTGGAAACATAATATCTCATCCTTTCATATGTGCATTACTTCTGGGTTTCTATCCAAGTTTATGCTTGAGAAATTTAAGCCTCAAATTCATGTTATTATTCATTGAAGATGGGCGTTTGCGCGGGATTAGAATTATGTGAGCCCGTTAGGGTGGCACCTCCCTGATAACTGTAATGGCTTTGTAAGAAGAGGAACAGAGACTGGGGGTAGCAAATGGCTTTGTCTCATCGTGTAAAGCCTCCTGTCTTGCTCTGATATAGCGAGGAGGCCCCACCAGATGCTGAGAACATGCCAACTTCGTGCTCTTGCATATTATGGGCTGTAAAACCCTGGGTCAAAACTTGTATTCTTTAAAGATTGCTTGTTGAGGGGCCCGGCGGGATGGCTCAGTGGTCTGAAGCGCCTGGTTGGGAAAGCTTGGGCGGCTTCAGGGACCGCGGTTCGATACCCGGCACCACATGCTGCGCCAGCCCTGCCCTCAGGGCGCGGGCTGAGCCGGCCATAAAAATAAGTGAATAAACAAATAAAGGTTCTGCAACAAGAAAAAAATAAATAAAATAAAAAAAATTCTTTAAAGATTGCTTGTTGGGACAGAAACAAAACAGTTGACTAAAATAATCACTTTTAGGCTCTAGTGCTTTAAAAACCATGATAAGCACTTAGGATAAATAAATAATATAGAGCTACATAGAGTCAACGATTTTGCTTTTGTCCTTTTAAATCTAAGCTTTAGAGATCACCAATGTCAATAGTTTAGAAGATACATCTGCATCTTTGAGCCAAATTTTTTAAGCTGGGAGAGTCATTGGGTGAGACTCAGAAAGTTCCCCCAAAGAGAGGTGGGACATCACCTTAGCTCATCAAGAAGGTTTTTGGCTGTCCGAAGGAAACATTTTAGAACACACCAGTAAGAGGCATAGAAAGCTTTTTAGTAGGTAATATTAAAGTACATGATCAGAGAAAATAGGGTGGGCCTTCAGGTGGAGGTGCCCTGTGCTCTGTATCTGGGAATATTTTTGAGTTTTGGGAGTAGAAATCTGTGGAGTTTGTGAATCTATAGAGGGGTTCAATTTACAGATAAAAGGCAGATGTTATAGGGAAAAACCTATAAAATAGATTGGACCCAATTTGTTCTGTTTTTAAAGATGAGTGATCGAAGCTGTTTATTTTACACAGTCTTTGTTAAAATAAGAGTTCTGTCTTTGACTTTCTCAGCTAAGCCAATTTGTGGACTATCTCAGGGGTTTGGGTGTAAAGGTCTAGGAGGAAATAAGTGAGCACGCAAGCAAATGGGCAACCGAGGGAGATGAAGAAGACCAGGGACCACAACTACGGATAAACTTGAGGACCTGATCCTGTCCTAAAGTTGTGGTTTTCTCATAAATACAATTTAAAAAAAATACGGCTTTCCTCATCTCATTTTCACTTAGCCTTAGTTCTTCTCTCCTTTTTAGAAGGACCCTCTGTAGGTGGCCAAGAAGGATGGGGGCCTTTTCTTTGGGAGTGCGTTTCCTGCTAAGAATTCCGTTCATCCTGTGGGCCCCTTAACGGGCAGAGCTAGAGGAGTTTGCTGCGACTTTGTTGGGATGTATGTGGCTGCAGGCAGCCCAGGGAGGATGAAGAACACGGATGAGGCCCATAGCTGTGGAAATGAAGAGAGGGGACCCATATGGCAAAGAGCTTGCGAGTGTTCTTTTCTCACTGAGAGTCTATTGTCACATGGTGGAACAGTGGCACTTCCTCACTGTTTCCTATGCTTTGCCCTCACTGTGTTCGCTTTACCAGCCTTGCATGGGCTGGCAGCAGCTGGCTACAAGCACCACTTTCACTCAGGAGCATTCTGTGCTGGAGGCCAGACCCAGCAGGACTCATGACCATGAATTCATAACTAATGAGTGTGAGAGGGAAGCAGCAGCCTGCGTGTGCTGTTCCTGCGCAGCTGCCACAAGGGTGGAGGGCCCAGGAAGTCTGTGGTGCTGCCAGAGATGAGGCAGCAGCATCAGTGACAAGCTCAGGAGTTGCAAATATCTAGGTTAAAATTCCAGTTTCGCCAACTATGTGACTGGAGGAGTGGCTGAGCTGTGTTGCACCTGTGAAGTAGGTCTGATACCTGCCTTCTCCAGCCCCTAGGATAATAAAATGAAAGGACACACACTTAACAAGCACTTAGAAAGTGCATCGGCATGACTGAGGTGGTTCTTGCTATAGCAAGGTGTGATCTCATGCATCCCTCCTGAAGTGGTGGAGCAGGAGAGTTTTGAGAACCTCATGGCCCTTGGGGGTGAACCTGCAGCATTGCTGGGACCTGGCATCCAGTGAGCAGCAAGGAATAGTTCCTGACTGATGCAAACTCCTTTGTGTTACTGAATCAGGTTGTGCCCATCCTTTTTTAGCTCTTTATTTTACTTTTTGTCCCTGCCATGAGATCTTTGATGTGTTTTTTAATGGGATTTCACCCAGGGCAGAGCTTGGCTGCAAGGCCTGCATTTCATATTTGTTTGTCTGTCAATCCATCAGGCCCGACAGCGATGGCACCAACCTTACATCCCACTTAGCTCTGGGCTTGCTATGATCCATACCTCGGTGCCCAAAGGGACATGGTATTTATAGCATCCTGTCTGTTTGTCTTCTGCCTTAACCTTGAAATGGTGGCTTTAACTGATTTTGTTAACTCTGCCTTGGGGACAGATGGCTGATTTTTGCCATTCCTTTCTCACCCTGATCTATTTCTCTGTGAATGGAACCTCTTTATCTCTCACCTTGATTGGAAACAGTGCCTGTGGAGGCAGTGGGCTGTGTGGAAGTAGAATATGCCAGATTTTACCAGTCTGCTTTTCCTGGAGCAAGTGCCGGTGCAGGGAACTGGGACGAGGAGGAAGCACCAAAGAGCCATCTTTTTCCTTTGGGTACAAGGATGTCAGCCTTGCTAATATTAACTCACTTAGATGCAGCTTCTTTGTTTGGCATTTTCTTGCATTCAGAAAGTCTGGTTTCAGAATTCTGGGACATTAAATGAGAGGCCTTGTTAGACTTGCTTTCTTAGATGCTAAGATTTGCTTAAATGTGTTTAGAGGCAAGGGAGTAGCTAAAGAGGAGGTTTAAGAAGGTGGACAGCAGATTGTCTAGTGGCTTCTTATAATTGTTTTCAAGATAATGTGTTGACATGAAATTAACACAGTGGTTTACACATCTGTAGGGGGCAGTGTAAAATAAGCAGTGGAGGCATCAGCGGTCAGGTGGGCAGATGAGGATATACTATAGCTTGTGGGAAGACAAATTTGCAATGTGCTTGTCCCCCCACCCACCGAGGAGGAAGCCATGACTCACACTGCTTGCCTACAGCTTTGCCAGTAGCCACTTTTCATAGTAGTCTTCAGTGCATGTTTTTGTAAGCATTGAGACACAGAAATTTTTTTTCCTTTCAACTTGATTTAAATCTGAAATTTTGTGAAATCTCTACATGTGGAGATTACACATGAGTCGGAAGATGTAGCATCTAGTATCCATGATATTCTGTGGTGCTCTATGCACACACACTGCTCAAATGCTCCTGGATATTGGACCGTTGAGCTGAGCTATGTCCCCAATGCTTTTAATCTTTTAAAACATTTTTGAGACTGAGTTTTATTAAGTTATTAAGTTACTTGGGCTATACTCAAACTTCCCATCTTCCTTCTTCAACCTTCCAGAGTCCTGAGATTCTAGATATGTATTACTTTATTGGACTATTTGCATGTAATTTGATATGTAGTCCCTTATTCAACATCTACTGAATAAGAAGAGGGCTTTTAGTCTCAACCACAAACTGTACTCAAAAACTAGCCTTTGACGCTTACCCTAATGCGTGCTGACAACGAGTTCCCTCCTCTGCAAGATGGGCTTTCCTTGGGATAGAGAAGGTTATGCTGTGCTAACAACTCCTAGATTTCAGTATTTTAACATAAAGATTTAGCTTCTGTTGATGCTACCTTCCCTTTGCAGGACACAAGAGTGTTCTGTTTTTACTGGAAATACTCAGGGCTCCTAAGTTGACTCAGAAGCCATAACTGAGAAGTTCTAGAAGTTGTTACCCTTTTATGAAAGAGTTTAGGTTAGAAGAGAAAGGGATCAGAATATTCCAATGACTTAATCATGACATGCCAATCAGCATGGATTAAGAGACATATAATAGATTAGAATAACACAGTTCTGAGTGTATCTGTGGATGATCAACATGTAGACCAACAAACTGAAAGAGGATGACCCATGTGTTATGGGGGTGGGTGACACCAGCTGGGGACTTGTAGCCTGAATGGAGAAAAAAGGGAACAGCAAATGTGCTGATTTTGAAGAGTCCAGTCTTCCTGAGCAGGTCTATTCTTTGTTGCTGTTCCATTTGGGAATAGATTTGCAGGCCTCCAGCGTCTTTATCAAGCTATGCATACATACCCCTTACCATGAGTTTCTTGGCCTTCAACCATGGACTTGTGCTGCACTTGAGCTCCCTCTTTTGTAGCTTCTGTCTTCTTGGGCTGAGCAGCTATGTGCACCCATGGCCATAGAGGACTCTCTGGTCTCTGATCCTGTAAGCCTACCTAATAAATCATTTTGTATAATTATATATATATATTTCCTGTTGGTTTTGTTTCTCTAAAAGACCCTAATACAGATGTTGGTATGGAGAAAAGTTACAGAAAAACAGAATTATAAGGATTGATTTGTCTAATTGACTTAATGGCTCCTACTCTTTGGTATGATGAGATCCAATGTGCTGTGTCTCCTTCTGATTATATAGAGAATACTACTGATAGCCTATGGAGTGAGCAGTTTAAAGTAATATGCAGCATAGATTCATTAAATCATCCAAATTTGCTATTTGAAAATTGCACAGGTCTAGTTACTTTATTTAAAATATTTTTGAACATGTGTGGAAAGTAGGAAATATAATTATGCTGGCTGGTTTCTCTTAGCATCTCTAGACAAACTACTCAAGAAAAATAATAAGCTCAAAGATTCAAATTCTGAGCTTCAAACATGCTTAACCCATCTAAAGGCTTCTAAGTATGTTCTGAAGGAAACTCTTTTCTCCTTTAGCCATAGGGCTAAACACAAACTCTCATACTGTGAGTGGCTGAATTACAGTGCAAGTTTAATGCATAGCCTCAAAGAGTATCTGTAGCTAAAGTGAGAGCACTGATTAAAAAAGAATGAGATCCCATAAATTGAGATGGAGATGTTTTAGAGGAACCCGATGAGACTAGGAACATTGACCTACTACTAAATTCGGATGAGATTATTTTTGCCAGAGGATGAGATTTCCTTACTCTCAGTGGCAGAGATATCCCATTCCCATTCCCTGTGGTGCTGGCCTTTCCGCCTCTGCGTGAGGAAACTAATCCTGTATTGCCTATGGAAGCAGTATGACCTTTTCTGGTGCAGTTATCAAGCAAGACAATGTCAACGCTTTAAGCTCATCACCCACTTTTGCATCTAGGTCTAAACCAGGATCAAATCTCAAGAAGCTCCTAAATGTGGGGTACACAGCATAACTCATGAAGAAATATGCTACATCCCTAGGGACTTCTTGAGTTTTCTAATTCATACAAGCAAAAACCTGGGGAATAAGTATGGGCATGGATTCTAAGGGTGTGGGGTAATGGCTCAAGGAATGTAAAACTGGACCACACTGAATTTCTGGAGAGGGGCCCAATAATCAGAGATTTAATGTCTCTGCTTATGGAGTTAAAATATGCCAATAGCTTATTTGGTTGGTTGATCAAAAGAAGGATCAAAAGCTGGCCCACTGTGAACAAGCTGCGGATGTCTGAACTTCTTTGTTGATGAGAATATTCAGAGGCTCAGGGGCATGGGAATGTTAGAGTGGAGCTGCCAGGCAAATCCTCAGCACTTGTACTTCTCCTCACTGGAGGGTCCAGAAAGGATGCTGTTCACTCATACCTTAAGAAAGAACTGTGAAGGGGACATGATCACCCTCGCAGAGCTCCACCGCTGCTCTGCTTTGTATGCCAGACCTTTTACCGAGGGTGTTCCCTGTCACTCAGGTGGGAAACTTAAATGTGATGGCTATAATTGGATCCCTGGAGCAGCAGGGGCAAAGGGGTAGTGCTTAACCACTAACGGCAAGCTGGGCATATTTACTCTAATGGACAGCCGAAACAAAGCAATGATTGGAATAGTCTGACACATGTAGACCTGCGGTGTTGGCTAATTAATCATGGCATTCCTACAAGTGAAACAGACCAGAAGCCTACTAAATTTTTACTAGATTTATATCCTCAGAAAAATTTTAGGCTAATGCCTTAAATGTTAGTAACAGTAAATCACAGCCTCTCAAACAATTCTCAAATTTGAACTAGTTTACTCAGTACACCTTAGATTAAGGGGAGGCCAGGTCTCCAGAAAAGGCTCTGGTGCACTAGTAAAAAATTATACCTTCAGTTCTTCCCCTGTTGTTGCCTAAAAGGATCTATGGCCTTTTGCCAGGGTGATTGCGCACTGGGGAAAAGGAAATGATCAGATTTTAGAGACTGCTAACGCTGATTCTGAACTAGTGCTGATTCCAGGTGATCTGAAATATTGGTGTGGTCTTGCATTAAGAATAGGGTGCTGTGGAGATCAAGTGATCCATGGTACTTTAGCCAAAGTAACTCACAGTGGGTCCTGAATTCATTCTGTGGCCATTTCCCATTTTCAGATTGCATAATTAGGGGTACATAGTGGATTTCTAGCCGGTGACCAACTTATTATACCCAGCAGAATTAAACTAGTATGGTGCTCGGTGTGGTAGGCCCACCTGAGGGTCGCTACCAGCAGCAGAAAGGCAGAACAGGAGAAGCTGCTCAAGGGTGCTGTTCAGAGAGCAGAAGCTGTTGGAAGCTGCTGGTTCTCTTGTGCTGTTCAGCTGGAGGATCTTGTCATACTGGCTTTCCTGATGAACTTTGGAGAAGTTTTGGTCCTCGTCTTAAGGGTCTATTCTTGGCTCTGGAGGGGAAGATGGTGCACAGCTCAACTTCATGAAGCTCGTCACACCAACTTTCCTGGTGCTAACTCAGATTTTCTCATTACTGGAGGAGCTCAGGACCTCAGCTGCTGAGGATGGCTGGCTACTTTTGGGGGAGCTCTGCTGCTTACCTTGAGTATTGCTTCACAGCTCCTGTTCAGATCCATCATCCTGCTAACACAGATTTTTCATCCCACTGGCATAGAGTTCCTAGCTTCCACCTCTGACCTTTGGGTTTTGTTAGCACATATCCATGAAGCAGGCCTGAATGGTACTTTGTTGTGGGCTCTAGATCTCTATTTGGATTTGTGGGAGGCATTGTTATGAGCTCTAGGCCCTCAGCTGACTCTTTTAGTACTTAGTGTTTGTATAGATTTCTTGCATTTGCAGTATGTGATTCTTGGATGATTCATTATAATATACAAACACATTATAGAATGTGTCCTGTACTATATTGTTCACCTTGCAAGAACCCCAAACTGTGACAGGGTTGATATACTTAGTACTTAGCAAAATCCCTATATTGGTTTCCTACATGTGAAGTGAGCTGCCTCTACTTGGGAAATAACAAGTAAAAACAGCATTATATTCCTGGAAGGATTACAGAGATTAGTGCCACCATAAAATTTTGATTTGAGAGGTATAGGAGTGATAGTTCCCACCAAATCCTATTTGCTGATTCATAAGATGACTAGGTGTTCGAGAATACGGTAAACTTAATGAATCAAGTGGTGACTCCAGTTGCATCTACTATATCGGAAGTGGTTGGTTCCAGTTGTATCAATTGTACTAGTTGTGATTTCCTTGCTTGAGCAGATTAGAAAATAGAAATAGAAAATCCATAATTTTCAATTGCTTTTGTTCTTCTAGATACTTCTAATGAATACAATGCTGCTTTGTCATAAGGATTGTTTGCAGCTCAAGACAATTAAGAAACAGCAGACAGAGGAAGAACCACTTGCTTTTCCCTTTCTAATTAGAAGTGGGGCATGAATTTCCCTTTGTAAAGGTACCCCTGCTCTCCTTCCCATGCTAGGAAGAGGGGAATATCTTCTAATCAACAGAGACAGATTTTACCGTTGGACAGGCACCAGCTTGGGTCTATATAATAAACTTTACCAAAATAACCTTTATCTTTTGTTAGTGTCCCCAGTATTTACCTTCCCATGGCTTCTACCACGAGAAATCAAACATTCTGTCCTTTATCTTGACACTTCCCTACAATTTACTATCTTTTGTTAAAGTGATAGATATGTTTTCCAAGTTTTTGTTCCTCTCTGCGAAGGTCCTGTGTACATACAGAACAAAGCTTTTCTTCTTTTAATTGTTTTTCATTTAATTATCTGGGCTCAGGCATTGAATCTAAAACAGTGGAGGAATAGCCCCTTTCAGAAGTTGTATCAAGTCATCTGACTACAACTATCACATGGCCACATGTTGTCCAGATGTTGGAGAGCCTGAAATGCTTGTCAAACAGCATTTGTGACTTCCCCAGGGCCTTTGCAACCCTGTCCTGTGTACTGACTATAGCACAACCACACTCTACTGCTTGCTGTATGCCAAGCACTGTGCCAGCTGCACGGTGTTACTGTGAGCTGTCCTGTGGAGTAGGCACTATTACAGATCAGCCATTTTACAAAGAAGGAAACCGATGTTACAGAGGCTACATGACTAACTCCGTTAAACGGTAAATGGCAGAACCTATATTCAAACTTCAGCCCTGTCTTTGAAGCCCTAAGCTTCTGCCATCATAATTTTAAAAATCTCTTTCATTTGAATTGAAGCCATGAAAACTATCAAAAATAGTCTAAAAACATGGAGTCTCAAGAAAAATGTAGGTCAGTGTCTTGATATCCTCCCTTGCAGGGGACTCCTTGGTTTCCATTGCAACTGTGCTATATTTATGACCAGAGGCTATCTAGCTTCTTATATTCAGAGGTAAGAGGAGCAAGTAGGTGCTGGGATGGCAGTTTTGAAGTCCGTTTTTTTTTATTTTGCTAAAATGAAACAGAAATAACATATAACTGATATCAAGATAGAGTGGTCCAGGGTCACATAAATTCATTTCATTTATATAATCCTCCTAACGCTCCTATTGTTATCCCCCTTTGGCAGATGAGGAAACAGACACAGAAGTTATACGAATTGCCTGATGGACATGATGGGTAAACAGAGGAAATAGCACACCTCTGGAAAAGGTATGAGGCTGAAGCACGGTTGGATTTTATTTCTTGCCTGAACCTACAGTATCGGATCATTTTTAGAAAGAGCATCAGTGCTTTCATGTGAATGTGCTGCCTAATCTTCCACATTAAAGCCAGAGGCAGCTGTAAGTGAAAAGGGAAAACATGGAGAAGTGGAGAGAAATTACCAAAGTGATGCTAATAAAAGACATCTGTTCTAATGCTTAAAGATGGGGTGTTTTTCATTGGCTTATCCCTTGTTACTGAATGCTTTTAAGAACTTAAAAATATTTGGTCCTCTTAGGTACCTTAAATAACCCCTCTCTTATTTTATTTATTCTGCACTCCCTGGTAAAGTAGGGTGTCCTAGGTGCTGCTCAGCCTCAGCTGCCTCCCTGTATAATTATCACACACACACACACACACACACACACACACACACACACACACAAATATATATACATATACATATGTATATATATTTGGGTGGCTTTAGAGTCAATGGATTTTGTTTACCGAAGTAATCTCAAAGTTGAATTGAACTTCCAAGCTCATTGCAAGGGATTTAATTTTTCCTGAATCACTTCAGAATAATTTCCTGAAATGACCTCCCATCATTGCTCAATATAGTTATAGTGGTTTTCTCAAGGGACAGGAATATTCTTCTGCAGCAGTGGCTCTCAGTGTGGGATCCACAGCATCGGGCTCCCCTATGATAACTCGCTGGAGATACGAGTTCTGGAGCCCCACCTCAACTCTTTGGGTCAGAACCTCTGGGGTGAGGTCTAGTAGTCTACGCATTAGTAAGTCCTCCCTGGGGCTGTGATGAGCACTCGAGGTCATGTGTTAGGTGTTCTGGCGAGTGTCCTGTATTATAACAAAGCCATAAATACTGGTGTGACTAATCTCTATTCCACAGTTTTTCTAGTTTTCATGTTTGTTATATTTAAAGGATGTCATCCAATATCTGACTATCAGATGATAGTATGTCCCTTTTATAACCTTCAGCTTAGGATAGTTCCTTGCTTTCTCTTGGGTTTGAATCACTTTGATGCCTTTGAAGACAGTAGGCCTGTGAGTTCATAGTAATCTTCCGCAAAAGGAGGAGTTTGCCCTTATCTGATAGTTTCTCCAGGTTAGTTAGATTCGGGTCATGCACTTTTGGCAGGAAAAACCACAGCTGCAGTGCTGAGTTCTTGTTGCATCCTGTCAAGTGAGGCACGATTTCAGATTGCCCTAGTTGTGATGCCTGGGCGTCTGCCTCCTCCCATTCTGGGTCACCTTCCCACACAGATGAAGTCTTCACTCCGCTTCAATTCTGCCACTGTGAGCTGAGCTACTGCTCCCAGGCACCTTAGACATCTCCTCCTACAGTTAGGTCTTAGAGTGTCTGACTACACTTTTGTTGCCCTCAGTTCTGAAAGCACACACTGGGCTGGACCATCATGTCCCTCCTGCTCTGTGATAGCCTTGCTCACTGCACCTGAGCCCCAGTGCGCCCTGCCACTCTGCTTCCCTCTGTCCCACTGCCCTGGCCCTGTGCAATGTGGCATGCCCTGGTCTCCCTGAAGAGCTCCAGAATTCCATGCTGGGGCTCTGGAAGTTTCTCCCTTATTTGGCTGTTTAGATTGACTAATTTATATTCAAATGAAACAGAAAGGAGGAAGAAGAGGAAATGGAAAATACAAAGAGGTTTTTTTTTTTTTATTGTTTAAATTTAACAATGGTTATATTACATATTTTCATCATCACATCAGTTTAGATTAATACATATAGGTATATAAGATTGATGAAACAATTAAACATTAACCTTTCTAAATCCACATTACTTTTTTTTTT
>PVJA010054264.1:0-13066 GCA_004027025.1 Myocastor coypus
TTTTTTTTTCTATGCAACATCAATAGGGAGGTGGGTCATGCCCACACACTGTACTCTGTACAATGATTGTGAGGACAATGTGCAGTATGTCAACTTTCAAAGAAAAGAAAGGGGAAAAGAAAAAAAAAGTAATGTTGATTTAGAAAGGTTAATGTTTAATTGTTTGATCTATCTTATATACCTATATGTATTAATCTAAACTGATCTGATGATGAAAATATGTAATATAACCATTGTTAAATTTAAACAATAAAAAATTGAAAGTCAAAAAAAAAGAAGAATGGTTTAAAAATGTAGTATTTTTATACAATGGAATACTACTCATCCATAAAGAATGATAAGTTTGAAGACTTCATATATAAATGGATGTATATTGAACATATACTCATTAGTGAATGCAATATGTCAACTTTCAAAGAAAAGAAAGTGGAAAAGAAAAAAAAGTAATGTTGATTTAGAAAGGTTAATGTTTAATTGTTTGATCTATCTTATATACCTGTATGTATTAATCTAAACTGATCTGATGATGAAAATATGTAATATAACCTTGTTAAATTTAAACAATAAAAAAATTGAAACTCAAAAAAAATATGAAAGGGAAAGATCTCCACCTGCATTACCAAATGAAAACAAAACCAAACCTACTGAGTTTTACACCCATACAGCATAACACCATTCACAAAAAAGAAAGCTCATTTAACTATTTTTGACAGATCTGGACATTTGTATGTATGGGACTAGTACGGTCTTCACAGTTAGTATGGTTGTCACTGTGGAGGGGTTTGGGAGTGTTAGGTATAGGGCTCGAGCTCACCCAGAGCAGTGTACATCTCAGCAGCTATGTGTCTTCAGGAGCCTGTTCTCCTGACCTGGGGCCATAGACGATGGTCTGTGTGGTGGTGAGGATTGAAAAGGTGGCTGGCAAGGGTCTGGTCCCTGAAAGGACACAGGAGGAGCTGTCACACTCTGTTCCTGAAGTGTTTTTGCCCTGCAGCCCTCTCCCCTTCCTTTGCTTCATAAGGTCCTCACCCACCACCCTCTCTGTGCCTGCAGTGGGAATGTTATCCCAGGGTTTAGGACTGTGTGTAGGGCTGACGTTTTACAAAGATGGTGTCCTCGTATGTGCTTGCCTTGTGTGATGAGACAGGAGGCATCCTTGGAGAGTTTCAGCCTTCGCAGGTTTATCATCACCGATGCCACTTCATGCCTCGGGGCTTCTTACTCCATCTCTACCTGCTCAGCATGAGCCTGACGCTGCACAGAGCTGGCATTCAGCTCCTGGGGACATGTGCTGTGATGGGGTCCTCATCCTGCGGGGATCACAGAGACTGTGCAGTTGACGTTTTAAGTAAGAAAAAGCTTTGCTCAGGAAACACTGGGGATGGGCAGTGTACTTAGAGCCTCATGACAAGGGGAATTGAAGTTTCCCAGCCACAAGTCACAAATTCCATCCAGTGGTTCTGGAATGGTTTACAGGATTGTGCTCTGTCAAGTGAGAAAGGAACAGCTGCTAAACACTCTGAGGCTTTGGGACATGAAGTGCAAACAGTGTGGAGCTGGCTGGAGCTCTGGAAAGGTGTGGTATCTACTTAGGGCAGAAAGCTCCCTAGACTTGAGACCCCTCCCTGGCATTCTGGTGTTAAAAATACTACTTATTGAGCATTTAGTGTACTAGGAACAGTATTAGAGCTTGGGAAATACTCTATTAAATTTTGGTATTGAATCCATATGGCAGTTTTGCTTCTCCCTCTACTGTATAGATTATAAAAATGAAGCTCTATAAGCTGAAATCACATGCCTGAAGCCTTGTGATGAGAGATGGGTTTTGAGTTGGAAATCAGAGCAACCACCTTAAAAGATTATGTTCCCATGCTTGGTAGGCTGGGGACCTATGGGAGCATTGGAGATCTTAAATAAGGCAATGTAGTGTGCAAGCCAGGGACACAGGAGCCAGGCAGCCCCGGGGGTCTCACTGCTCACCAGGTCCTGGCAGCACACACAAGGGCAGCCTCCTCAGTACCAGCCCTCTGAGCCTCTCTCAAGAAAAACATGGGCAAAGTACAGATGATGATATTTTCTTGGGACATGGTGGTTTCAGTCACCACAAAAATAAAGCTTAAAAGCACCATTCCAGATGACTGGTTTTTCATCTTCTATAATCCTACTTATGAGCAGTCTGGGGATTCAATTTAAAATGAATTAAGGAGGTAACTTAGTGAGGAAGGATGTCAGTCTGAGCTTTTAAAATCTCAGAGTTAATGAACATCAAATTTCATGTTAGTCTGAGTTCTGGACTCATGAACTTTGTGCTTCCTCTGGGCCCTAGCCACCTCAGTGCTGTGCTTCTGTCCTAGGCAGCCTGTGTCTGTCTGTCTGCTGTAAAGTCTGGCCCAGGCCCACAGCCCTGGAACAGAATTGGAACCAGGAAGCCCTTTCCCCTCCCAGCATTTCAAGTGCACAGTTCACTGTTAAGCACATTTGTGCTGTTGTGCACCCAGTCTCCAGAATTCTTATAAACTAATATTGTTTTGTATTATGATTAAAATATACAGAGCATAAACTGACCATCTTAACCATGGTTGAGGACATGTCTTACAAATTAACTGCACATTTAAGAACATTCATGCTGTTACACTGTCATCATCGCTGGCCCCCTCCCAGGCCTCATCCCAAATTCCCTGGGCACTTCCACCCCTCACAAGTCCCTCCTAGCACCCACTCAGCCTCTGCTTTCTTAAAAATAGACTTTCTCTTTCAGGTGGTTCTTTGCTTGCTTCCAGAGGCACTGAGTTGGTGCCCATAGCGCACAACATAACCTAACTTCGGGTCACAGATTCCCACTTGCTATGCTCAGGCTGGCTCCCCCACCTCCTTCTAGACCTTGGGGGTTTGCCTTGCCTGGGGCTCAGAAACTGCCCCACAATGGGCCCCAAGTCTCCTGTGTGCTTCCTCTTTGCTTCTTTGTGTCAGGAGCTGCTTTGGAACCACAGGCGCTAGGCTCGAGCTCACCCAGAGCACTGTACGTCTCAGCAGCTATGTGTCTTCAGGAGCCTGTTCTCCTGACCTGGGGCCATTGACGGTGGTCTGTGTGGTGGTGAAGATTGAAAAGGTGGCTGGCAAGGGTCTGGTCCCTGGAAGGACACAGGAGGAGCTGTCACACTCTGTTCCTGAAGTGTTTTTTTCCTTGTGGCCCTCTCCTCTTCCTTTGCTTCATAAGGTCCTCACCCACCACCCTCTCTGTGCCTGCAGTGGGAATGTTTGTTATCCCAGGAGGTGGTACAGAGGAAGAGTCAGATGAGCGGTTGTCTGAACCTTAGTGAGCTTCAGCTTCTAACCTCTTCCCTCTGGCTCAGTCAGACAGAAAATGCTGACCTTGCTGTTGTGCCACAAAGTTTGGAATGTGCAGAAAAAGATCTTCTCCAAATGCCAGTTTATAGCTGAGAAAGGGAGCCTGGGACTCAGAAAAGCATCCCCTTGTTATACTTGCCAAATGTTCAATATACACATTATGGTATCCTTTCCTTCCCTCCCTTCTTCATGAGTAAGATAAGCAAGACAATCCCTTGATGAAATTGAAGCCCAAATCACTTATTTTTAAAAGTCAGTTGTGGGAAGAGGACCATCTGGATAGTTTGAAGGCTTTGGAACACAGGCAAGAAACTGGGTCAACAAAACCAGATTGGAACCACCTTTCACAGACTCCCCACAGGCCACTGTCTGTAAATTTAATCTTCTGGAAGGGAAAATAATCTGGGTGATTTTCCTGCTTAGGGAACACACGCCAGCACACTTGCATTGCATCATGTCTCTTCTGCTAAGATACCTTCAAAGGCCACTAGAAACCAACAGAAGATAGATGGCTCTAAAGTGGCTCGGCCTCTTTGGAATCATTACTTCTTCACAAATACTGAGGTCATCGCTGCACTGAACCACTGTTACTGTCCTCTGAATATACTCCAAGCATTGCTTCCGACTCTTCTGATGCTCCCTCTGGCATAGCCATCCTACTAGCCCTCCTCCACCAGCTGAGTGGTCCCTGCCCCAGGCCTGTCTCCCATGGCATCTTCAGCATTTCAGGATCTCTTAGCCATAAAATATATCACTTTTTGCCTCCCGTGTCTCTTGGAACCACTCTTTTTGCATTTATCCTTCACAGGCAAGATTTAAAATGGATGATGACGTATTTGTGCAGAGGTCTGCAGATGGGACCCCTTTGGGGTATGGGACCCCCTTGGGGTATTGGTCACCCTTGGGGTATGGATCACCCTTGGGCTATGTGCCACAGTCACTTATATACTTGTTTTCACTTCATTGTGCTATGTTAAGCTCTGTGAAGCCTGCATCTGGTTTGACACCCATGATTTCACCCACTACTTTGGCTTCACATCAGGAAAGTGCTGCCCAGCAAACATTCATCTGTCCTTTACAAGTCAGTACCACTGCTCCAAGCATAGTCCTTGGACACAGCCTCCTCCTCTGTGAATATCTTTCCAGATGTTGATAGAGATCCCTGAACCCAGCAGTTCATATGCCTCAGCTGTCATGGAATATACATGTTTTGCAATAAAACCTGGAGACTACGGCTACTCTCATGTGCTTAGATGCTTCACTCTCCTCCAGCTAACTTGAAGAGTCTCACATATTCATACACAGAACATGACTGAGAGAGAGAGTGATAGTGTGGATTGGCGCAACACCAGTTTTGGTGACATTCACTTGTGAGCTCAGTTCCTTGCTTTGAAGGAGGCTGATTTTAGATGCTTTAGAATGAAGTGGCCTCGGTTTCTGCTTTGAGCACCTAGCAACTCTCCCAGAACTGCAAAAGAGACAGAACATGGGGCATTTCATATTTGCAATTCTGTCTTTAAGCCCCTTGCCATACTGTGTGGTTTAAGACAAAGTATTGTACTGGTAGCTAGCAACTGCTTTTGAGAGAAATGATCTTGTTATTTTCTTCTGTTACGTTTTAGGAAATTCTACACTTGTGGGTTGGAGGAGAAATCCTAGAATGCCTTCTGAAGTGAAAACTCATTGCCAAAACAGAATTTATAATTGTGTTGCCATGGCAGCTGAGCTGCCGTGTTTCACTTCGGCTAAGAATATCTAAACCCTGATGATTCTGAGAATAGAGTAAGTGGAACAGCCAGGTGCATGCCTCACAGGGGGACTGGGGTTAACATTCATTTTCCTGCTCCTAATCTATTCCCTCTCTATGTATCCCTACAAATCCTGACTTCTTAGTATGAATGGCACAGCTTGGGCACTTGTTTTTTAACTGGAGTATCCACACTGTAACTCACCGGTCCTGTGATGTTCCGTGGGTAAATACATACTGTACTGGACTGTCCAAAGTGGGTCCTCAGCTAGGGCCTTCACACTGGCGGGGCAGTGGAGAAGAAACTATGAAATGGAGCCCATCTAGAGATTCTCAGCCAAGAGTTAGATTGCCAGCTGGGCTTGGTAGTGTATCTATCGGGTAGTCTCAGTGCTCTGTGAGTCTGATGCAAAAAAAAGTACAAGTTTGAGCCCAGCCTGGGAAGTTTAGCAATTTAGTACCAAAATAAAACATTTTTAAAAGTTGGGAGTGTAGCTTAGTGCAAAGGCCCTGGGTTCACTTTTGTTGCTGCCGAACCAGACAGATGGACACACATTCTGTGAAGTGAGAACTGGCTGTGACAGCGGTGAGCAGGCATGGTTGGGAGATTCAGCCTGGAGCTCCAGAAACTTTGGGTAATTAGATCCCCTCACCGCCAACCTCTCTTCTGTGTACTGTAGAAGAGAAGCCGCCAACACTGATCGGGGCAGAGGCAGCTTAGAAGGTTTGAGATGTGCTAAGAGAAACAACAGCCCCAGGGAGCCCAACTGGGGAGCAATAGCACAGGGATTCCAGAGAAAGGGGCACAAGGCAGAGATGCTGGAGGAACCAGCCAGCGAGACAAGAAGTTAAAGTCCCCAAGCTGGCTTATTCTTCATGTCTCTTTGGCTTATTTGCAACAGGTTACCAATCCTGGTCAAAAAATAATCAAGATCTCCTTTTCCCTCTTTAAAATCCTTTGTGGCCTATTTATTATGATTTAAAAAATAAATCTAAATCCAGACGCATTGAGCAGCATTGTCTGGGGCAGCATGGGCAACCTCTCACCCAGTGGAGGCAAAGTGCAAGGTGCCCTTTATGATACATCCCACAGGACAAGCCATGTGACCATGTGACCATGCTGGTGCCCAGAGACTCCTCAAGCACAGCTCTTGAGGACAGGAGGTAGTGGCTTTGGGGTAGGAAAGAATCCTATATATCTTCCAAGGCAACAGGATGCACATGGTTTTAAATCTTGCCTTGTGGTTACCCAGAACAAACCCATTTCCTGTTTTCCAGGGTGGTATGCCAAAGGTTTACGCACAGTCGTCATCTCCTAAGTCATCTCCATTGCAAGTCCAACATTCCTGACTCCCTCGACGATTTTTTTACATTACATTTTCCAAGACCTTTATTATCTGAATCCACATAATAAAAAGTTAACTCTCCAATTTACATGCTACTGTGGCTCCCAGAGCTGGCAATAGTTCTTGAGGGCATGGCTGACTAAGCTGTTAGAGCACAAAAATTGCGCATGAGGCAAAACAGAGTGGACAAAGGAAGAGCTTTTAACTCCGCATGACCAGTTTGGTAAATAAGATTGGCCTAGTGCTGCAGGGGTAGAATCTGTAGGAGCAAGTGGATATTTAAGGTGTTAGGCCCAAGAGGAAAGGTTGGGCAGGAACAGAGGACAGCTGGCCACCTTATGACTCAGCCAGAGGGTGAGACAGGGCTCCCATTCTGGATGAGGACTAGGATATGGAGTGGAGTAGACACAGCTAGACAGGAGCAGAATGCAAAGCAAGGACACTGACCCATGGAATAACCCAGGGATACAGGTGGAATGGGAAAGTAGGTGTGATTTACTGACCACGGATTGTGCACGTGTGCATACAGGTTGTAAATAACTGATAGTGGTCCTCAAATGCTGGGCCTAGGAAATAGCATAACCCTAAGTACCACTGGCTTTAACTAACAACATCTTATAGTTAAAGACATTTATTTATTTCTCAGGTAGGTCAAGAACTGTATGGTGGTAGGCAGTGGAGGCCTTTGCTGTGAAGTCCAGATAAAAATGGGCAGGGCTGGTATGACACTACCGTAGGGTGCCTTGTATTGGATTTGTGCCCCACAGAAGCAGAGTTTTCTACTGTATAGTATAATGATGCTCCCTGGATGTGTGCATCTATACTTACTGGGACAACCTCTTTCCTTGCAAGGTTGTCAGTTTGTCAAAAACAAAAATCAAGTAACAGAGAAGACAAATAGAAGACAGCAAATGGCAAAATGATAGACTAGACCCAACTATTAACTATAAATGGATTAAATACTAATAGAGATTGTTAAACTGGATATGAAAAGCATTTTCAAAAAATTGACTTTATACACAAATAGGCTAAAGGCAAAAGAGTGGAAAAAGACACATACATATGTCATATGTCATATAAACACTGAACAGAAGGCAGTTTGTAGGACCAATGCTACAATGAGGCAAAGTAGAATTCAGGACATGGAGTATTCCTAGGACATTTTGTCAAGGGTCAACTTAGGAAGACATGAAATCATACATGTTCATATTTTCAAAGGCAGAAAACATGTGGATAAAACCTAGGGATCATTTATTTAACACTACAGGCATTAGAATGATGAATGAAAGCCTGTCACTGTCCAAACACCAGTTCATGTTTTAGCAAGTATTTTTTAGTGGCAGAGATTGAGGCCCTAAGATCCTGTTCTTTCTATCAGCTTGAATGAAATTTTCCCACTTCTGTTTTCCATTTCTACCAGGAAAAAAAATTCTCTTTTAAAAATATTATGGAAAGAAATATTATGAAATTTTCCAAGCAAACAGATAAGAGACACATACAATAAACTTCCTTGTATTCATGTCCACCTACCTTCAGCAGTTCCCTTTGTAATTTTTTCTTTCATTTTGTTGATTTCACTATTCCCTCCCTATTTTTGCTACAGTATTTTATAAGAAATACTAATTATCTGTAAATATATTAACAGGCATCTCTAGATGCTAAAGACATCATTAAAAGTACAACTACCATATCATTATCATAACTAAAATGAATAAGCTTTCACTATTAGCCTATGCTTAAATGTGTTTTACATGTGTGTATATAATCACCTGTTGGCATCCGAGCAAGGCGGGTCCGGTACTTACCCTGTACAGACACCAAGCTACAGGGGTTCAAGTCCTTCATGTAAAATGGCATATAACTACATAGAATCAGCGCATGTCTTCCCATACACTTGAAATCCTATTTTTTATTACATATAGCTAATACAGTATAAATGTTATGTAAATAATTGTTAGATAATATTGTTTACTGAATGTATGTGTCCAGTGAAGATTTTTTAGTAGCAATATTTTATTAAGTACTGTATTACTTAGCTACATTTTTATTTACAAAAATAATTTAACTTATGAAAAAACTAACCTCGATCTATTCAGCCCTCTGAGGCAGTCCCCAAAACTTTGCTGACCCCAGAGTTCCCACAGCAAGACACCAGGCATCTTCACCTGGCAGAACTGACCCTGCTCTGCTCTGAGCTTGCCTAGGGCCAGGTGCAGCTGAGAGCCAGCCAGGCTGGGCTCACCTGACCTGGGACAGTCAGGCTTCCAGTAGGGGCCACAGTGTGAGGACCCTCCAACAGGCATGCCTGTGTCAGCTGTGCCCAGGGTCTCCCACCTGCACCATGTGGATCTGGCAGTGTGCCCCTCTGAACCATGTGACTCTCCTGAGTTAGGCAGACCCAGACCTGGGGTCTGGTTCTACACTCTCCCAGAAGACAGGGCTCTAGGTGTTACTATGACCCCTGGGGCCTTAATCCTCCAGTTTCTCCCTCCACTCCTGCCCTAGCCAAGTGTCTGAGGCTTTGGCCTTGTGTAGCCCAGAGGAGCAGGAAAAGGTACCAAGAGCATACTGAGGACTTTTTGACACGGTGTGGATCCCAAGTTCAAGTACCACCAGGCCTGTCCCCAGGTTGCCACACCTGCTTCCTGATCCAGGGGTGGTCCTCAGCTTTCAGCAGCCACCAGGAAGTCTCAAGCTGGGCTAGCATAGACTGGTATCTCATTTACCTTCCACTGCCAGGCTCTATCCCAGGTCCTCCCTGTAGCCGCTGTGTGCCAGTAAGTGGCCAGGCTGAGATAGGGCTGGAGGGCAGGTTGGGTCAGATGTGAGTCTGGCTGAAAACTGAGAGTAGGTGTTCTCCATAAAGTTAAGGCAAAATGAGATTTTTTTGAAAGAAGCTTTTTTCATGTGTGTGGGGGTGTGTGTGGCTCAGCCCACCCTGAGAGAGGGGCTGGAGGACTTTGTGGTACAGGGATCAAACTTCAGTGTCCTGTACGTGTCTAACCTTGTCTAAGCAGGTGCTTTAGACCACTGAGCTATCTTGCTGGCCCCGTTAAAGATATTATTTATTTATTTATGTACTTTTTTACTTATTTTCTTGGTGTATTTAGTATAGGGCCTATAGGGTCTGTTAAGTAGATGGCACTCATAGTGATCCTCCTGTTTATAGCCTCCTAAGTGCTGGAATTATAGGTGCACACCACCATTGCCAGTCTCAGTGCACCCCAGGGGGAGGGGGCTGGGCTGGCAGGGGCAGGGTGGAGTTGGGGCCAGCACAGCACCCAGGGAATTCAAACCCAGTCAATAGCTGCATCTGCCTAAGCAGGTTCTTTAATCTGCTGAGCTACCTGGCTAGCCCCTTGTCATAGTTCATGTCTAGTTGTCCCCCCAAAGCCTCATGCAATCATGGGGTGAGGTCTTCTAGAGTTTGAGACTTGACTCATAATCCACTGGGGTTATGTCATTTAGTACTGATGGGATTATGGGTCTGAGTACTTCTGGGATTATGGATGTGACCCAAGGCACATAGGCTGAGGCAAAGAGCCTGAATGTAATATAAAGAAAAACGGAGAGACAGACTCTGCTGTTGCTCTGCTGCTGTGATTGGTTGGTTGCCTCTGTCACCATTTTGTTGCTGTTCCACCACCATAAACCGAATGCTCTCTGCCCTGTTCCACTCAGCCTTGGGCCAGCTGAATACGGACTGAAACCTCCAGTAACTGTGAGCTTAATAAACCTTTCCTTCCTTCATTTTAGGTGTCGGATATTTGTCCCAGCAATGAGTAAAAAGTAACTGAGACACCCCTTAAAGAACTTTGAACTGTGGCTAGTTGAATCCATAAATGGAACCTGTGGTTAGGAAGCTATTTTGTTTGTGTAAATCATGACTCAAATAAGGCCCATGTATTGTATTAATGTTTTAATTCCTGAGTCTCTTATAATCCTCTTTTTCTTTCTTCTTTTTCTTTTTTTTTTTATTAAGGGATTGAATTCTTAAGAGAATCTAGACTGCTGCAAAATAACAAAAGCTCCTTTTTTTCCCCTTAATAAAGGTCTACAAATGATGATGACCACCATGCAAATCAAGAACAATAATGTGGAAGTCTTGGCACGAGTTTTCTAATGTAGTACAGATTCTTTGTATGAAAACCCTCGGAAGGGACCATATTTCCTTTCCCAGTGGACATTCTGAGGCTGTTTGGGCCATTTTTGAACTACACGAGAATGCCACGTATCCCATTAAAATGATGTGGAGCAGAAACTTTTTTAGTTTAATTTCAAATGAAATCCAATCTGCATTTCAAATATTTCAACAAGAGACATAGCATCTATCAGTCTCCAAGTACACGCACAACCCAGAAAAAGCACTAGAGAAGGGACCTTAGAGTCCCCAGACATCTGTTAGAGAAGAGCATTACCAAGTCACAGGTAACTCACTTTCTCCTCACCTCAAGGCAGGCTGGGAAGACGGAAGACGTGAGGAAACACACATGCAGGGCCTCAGCATGTGAAGACACAGCCAACTAAATGGCACGGCAAAACTTAATATACACATACTCAGGGTTTAGAGGAAGGGCCGTGACAGCCCTGGCCAAAGAATCACCAAACCAAACTTTCTTCTCTTAGAGATCCCAGAAAGCCAAAATATTGACAAGAAAAAAATTCAAAAAGATCCAGGCAAAAAAGAGAAAATCACGGTTAAGAGTGCAACAAAAGGAAAAGAAAGAGAAATGACATGACTTCTTTTTTTTCCTAGCAGTTTCCTACAGAAATTCTCTCCAGTTTTTTGTCTGGTTCTGTTCTGTTCTTTTTCTGTCTTCTTCCTTTTTATAATCCTTGACACTTTGGGCAGGAAATATCACCAGTGCGTTGAAGGAACCAGTACTAGGTCATCGCTATTGATCTATCCTCTTGCCTACTGAAAGACTAGACTCCATCCTCAAGCAAACTGGCCTGTTCAATAACAGAGGTTTGATCATCTCAGCAACCTTCTTTTAGAGCCCCTTTTAAAGGTGAATGTTTACAACCAACAGCTGTGTCATAGTTTTCATCTAAGCCATCCCTTTTTGCTAGCTTGCCCCTGGGGGCTTCTGTAAGGAAGAATTTTTCGAAGTCTGGTAGAGTAGAGTGTAACGAGCCTGGATCTTGTGGTTGTGTCTCTTCATGCTGTGGAGGATCTAGCACTGATGTGCTGTGATGTGGCAAGGGGCACCTGCTCCCCTGGGACTACGTTTCCATGGCCTTCCCACATTTGAAGTAAGGAGACAGGCAGGTCCATCCCAGGACCACACTATTGAAGCTGCACCCCTGACATCAAAGGAGAAAAGAACAGCTTCAGGGATCTGCTTGACTGTCACTGGAGGAGGACTTCGAAATTCAACATAAGAAGGGACCACTGCCTTCCTCGAAGTTGTACCCATGTACTCTATCATAGTGGGGCCATGCCCTAGCACCTTGCCTGAATCTTTTCTCTAAGGTTACTAAAGATGACTGCTTTTTCTCAGTGGCTATGTGGTCTCTGATGAAGTATTTAAAGACACAGCTTATGTGATGTTTATAAGGTGACTACTACATTAGTCAACTTTTCATCCCATGCTAGATTTCTGAGAAAGGCAATGAAGGAGAGGGGGAGTTTATTTCGGTTTCTGGATTTCACACTATTATCATCTGGCTTCATTGTCGTGGGCCTGGGGTGAGGCGGAAGCATCACAGTAGAGGGATGTAGAGGAAAAGGGCTGCTCACCACACAGCAGCCTAGGAAGAGAGAGCAGGAGAACCTGAACACATGTGGCCAAGGACAAAATATGGTCCTAGGGGTCAAGCTGCATCCCTCCCTCACTCCAGCTAGGTCTGTCTCTTAAATTTTTGCTGCCTCCCAGGAGAGGCACTAAATCATGCTATTACCAGGTAAATGTGCTGGCAATAGAGTTTGCATGATCCAGTTACCTTCATTTATTAAAAGAGAATAAATATATTTTAGCATCAACTGACTGACCGGCAGGCGCATGGGTAGGTCCTCTCAGCCTGCAGCCCCCGCACCTCCACCGGAGCCAAGCCTCTGCCCACAGCAGCCACAACTAACTGCCTACAGGCACGCAGGTGGAGCCTGTAGGCCTGTGGCCCCCACAACTCCACCGAAACTCCAACCCCATGAACAGATCATGATGGGTGGGCACATACGCAAGAAATTAGGCCTACAGCCCTCTGCCACCAGAACTTCTACATTACCCAGACACCAGCTCTGGCATTTGCTGCAAAATTCCCTGCAGAGAGGCTAGGGCTGAGACCAGATAACCCAGGAGCTGAGCATCTTGCCAGAGGAGCACAGTGGGCTATTCCCCAAAAAGCTGCAGCAGGAAGAAGCTGAGCTCAGCAGCCAGATCCAACCAGACACGTCTGGACAAGATCAAACTTGGTAGATCTGGACCCAAATTTCAGTAGGCACTAACAGCATAAGCTCTACACAAAGGTCAGAGATCACTGCTATACAGAATGATACAGACAAGGAACAAAATGCAATCTCAGGTCTCCAGCTCAACCACAACAAATACAGGAGACACCACTATAGAAGAAATTGGGAATCATGAAGCCAAAATCTCTGAATTACCACCATCTGAAGTAAACA
>PVJA010054265.1:0-11642 GCA_004027025.1 Myocastor coypus
TTTTTTTTTTTTTTTTTTTTTTTTCTAAGCAACATCAACAGGGAGGTGGGTCATGCCCAAACACTGTACTCTGTAGAACGATTGTGAGGACAATATGCAATATGTCAACTTTCAAAGAAAAGAAAGGGGAAAAGAAAAAAAAATAATAATGTTGATTTAGAAGGGTTAATGTTTAATTGTTTGATCAATCTTATATACCTATATGTATTAACCTAAACTGATCTGATGATGAAAATATGTAATATAACCCGTGTTAAATTTAAACAATAAAAAAATAAAAAAATAAAAAAAAATTTAAAAAATTAATTTTCTCAATTCACCAATCAAAAGAAACAGGCTGACAGAATGGATGAAGAAAAAAGTTCCAAAACTATAATGCATACAACAAACACATTTTACTCAAAAAGGAATTCATAGGCTGAAAGTCAAATGAAGGAAATCAATGCTTCATGTGACAGGAACCCAGAAAAATGTAGGGGTAGCTATTCCTTTGCAGACCAGGTGAAATGAACCTCAACCCGAAGCTGATACAAAAAGACTAAAAAAATAACTGCATATTTGCTTGTTTGGGGAAAATTTCAAGAGGGAAATAAATAAATATGCACCAAATACTGATGTGCCTAATGATATGAGACAAATATTGATGACACAAAATATCAAATAAGCACTCACACAATTGTAATGGGCAATGCAAATATCTCACTGTCATAGAAAGATCAATTAGACCAAAAAAAAAAAAAAATCAAATAAATGCCAGAACCAAACCTATGAACAAATGGGCTGAGTAAACGTCCATGGGGTATTCCACCCCATAACAGCAGAATGCACATTCTCAGCTGCCCATGGAGTATTCTCCAAAATAGACCATGCATTGGCTCACATAGCATGCTGAAGAAAATACAAAGCAGTCAAAACTATCACCGGCATATTATCAGACGATAGAGAGATAAAACTGGAAATAAATGGAAAAGGAAAGCACAGGAATTCCATTAACACCTTGAAATTAAATAACATGTTCCTGAAAAACCAACGAGTCAGAGATGAAGTCAATCAATGAATTAATATTACAAGAAAATGAAAATATCAACATAACATACTGGAACCTATGGAATGCTATGAAAGCTGTCCTACAAGTGAAATTTATAGCAGTGAACGCTCATGTTTGTTGGGATTTGTGTCTAGATGTGTCCCCAAGGACAGCTCATGTAGTCATGGGATTGGTTCCAAGAGCTCATGGTTAACTCACGTGCCAAGGCTGGGATTATGGACGTGAGTGCTATACCCGCCTCCCTGCTGTGGTCCTCCAGCACACACCCTGAAGGAGGGAAGAGCCTTGCTCTTTCTGCAGCTCCCTTTTTGCTCTTGTTGCTTTCGCTGTTTTCCCAGACCCCTAAAGGTTGATTGCCCTCTGCCGTGTGCCACTCTGCCTTAGAGCCAGCCAAGTATGGACTGAAACCTCCACAGACTGTGAGCTAAGTAAGTAAACCTTTCCTTTCTTAATTCTGGGTGTCGGGTACTTTGACCTAGCAATGCGAGAAAAGTGACTGAGATATCTCACATCAGGAGAATGCAGCGAGCAAAACAAAACCTAATGTTTAGCTTCAGGCTCCTACAAAACAGAGCAAGTCAAGGCCAAAGCTCACATAAAGGAGAAACTTGCAAAGAGCAGAATCAAAGAGTTGGAATTTTGAAAGATAATGTTGACACAAACTTAGCCAACCTTATCAAAAAAGGAAAGTCTCAGTTCCAAGCAGTTGGGAATAAAAAAGGTGAAATCACAGTGAATCCTAAGAAATCCAGAATATCATCAACAACTAATCAAAAACCTTCATTCTTTAAAACAGAATACACAGATGAAATGGACTTGTTCCTGAGTACATGCAAACAAACTATCAGAAATGAATCAAGAAGATGTTAAAATTCTAAATAACCCAATATCAGTCAATGAAGTTGAAAATGCAATTAAAAATATAAAAACAAAGAACTACTTGGATGCTGATTCGGCCCACTACTCAGTTCAACAAGAAATTTAGAGAAGATATAATATTATCATTCCTCAAACTCTCTGAAAGAATTTTAAAGGAAGCAGCAGTCCCAAAACCATTCCTGGAAGCAAGCACTAGCTTGATTTCAAAACGAGGGAAGGCTACAAATGAAAAAGAGAAATGCTAGCCACTCTCCCTAATGAACACGAATGCAAAAATCCTCCATAAGAAACTGGCAAAGAGAATGCAGCAAATCATAAAGATTATACATCAGGACAAAGTAGGGTTCATCTCAGTGATTCAGGAATGATTTAACATATGTATACAAAATAATGCAGTTCATCATATTAACAAGATCATGTATATAATTCACAGTATCATCTCAATAGATATAAAAATCTTTTGACAAAGTATAACACAAATTCATGACAAAAGCTCTATAGAAAAGAGGCATAGATGGCCTTTATCTCATTTGGCACGAGTCATCTATGACAAAGCAACACGAACACCATTCTGCATGGTCAAAACTTGAAAGCTTTCACTCTAAAATCAGAAACAAAGCAAGGATTCTACCAGAATCTTTTTTACTCAATATAATTCTGCAAAAATTAGAAAAGTTAGACAAAAGGAAGAAATAGGGAATGAATAGGAAGACATTAAGTTATCATTATTTGTAGTTTGTATGATAGTCTACCTAGGAGAGACCAAAATCTCCGACAAAAGATTTCTAGATTTAATAACCAAATTCATTTGCATAGATAGATAAAACTTCAAAACTCCAAAACCAGTAGCATTCCTGCAACAAACAAATAACAAACTACAACAAAGAAATACCAAACTCAGTGAGAGAAAAACAGTAAAACAATTTCAAAATAGACTAAAACAAGGAAATTCTTAGGAATCAATCTAACAAAGGAAGTAGAAGGTCTCTAATTGAAAACTTCAGTACTCTGAGAAAGGAGATGGAGAAGATAGTAGAAAATGAGAAGATATCCCTTGCTCTTGGGTAGGAAAGCCAACACAGTGAAAATGGCGATACTCCCTAAGCTGTGATACTTAAGTAATGCAATCCCAATCAATACACTATTAGCATGCCTTAGAAATCCAGAGAAAACATTCCTAAAATGCCTTTGAATCCAAAGAGACCTAGTATAACAAAAACAATTTTTTGTTTCCTGAATTCATGCTATAGAACTATTGTTATAAAAATAGTGTGGTACTGGCAAAAACAGAAAGTCCCAAGGATCAGTGTGACATGTTAGAAGTCATAGAAATAACTCCGCACACACTCTGCCAAACACACATCGCACCATCACAGATGTGCTAAACATGTTCACTGGAAGACAGGTGCCCTTTTTAATAAATGGTGCTGGGAAAACTGGCTTTCCTTGTGTTACACCCATATCTATCACCATGCGCCAAACTAAAATCAAAATGGACAAAAGATCTAAATATCAATACAGAAACACTAAATCTTCTGGGGAAAAATAGGCAACATTCTTGGAGATACAGGTGTAGCCAAAAAATTCATGAATCAAATCCCATCAAATGGGAAATGTAAAAATTCAACAACTAGACATTATTGTAGCACAAAGGATTTCCACAGCAACAGAAAACACCAACAAAGTAAACAGAACCACAGGACAGAAAAGTAAATTGCCAAGGGCTTCCTCAGGTGAAGCACTAACATGTAGAACATATAAAGAATGAAAAACAGAGACCTCCCATGAACTTAAAGATCTAATCCAAAATGAGCATCTGAAATGTATACACACTTCTCAGTTAAGGAATTACCAGTGTTAAATAAATGCATGAAAAATGTTCAGCATCACTGGTCATTCAAGAGTTGCAAAGTAAACAGAGATTTCATCTGTCTCCAGAAAGAATGGCTGTCATCAAGAAATCAGCCAATAACAAATTCTAGCGGGGCTGTGGGGGAACCTTTCTGCACTGCTGTTAGGTCTGTAGACTGGTACAGCCACTATGGAAATCAATATGGAGATTTCTCAAAAATCTAGGACTAGAGATTACACTTGATTGAGATATTCTCCTTGGTATATTCATGAAAGAATTAAAAGCGTCATGCCCATGTTTACCACAGCACAGAGTTCTTAGCTAGATCTTGCAAGCAGACCCAATGTCCACTAAAAGATGAATGGATAGAGAAAGTGTGGTGTGTATACAAGAGTACTCCCCAACCAAAAGGAAGGAAAATTTAGGGTGTTTGTAAGAAAATGGGTCTACCTTGAAACTATGATGCTGAGGTAGATAAATTAGACCCCAAAGGTTAAATATCGCATGGCTTCACTTACATGACAAACTAGTTTAAAGAGAAAACTACAGATGGACGACATGAAACTGGAAGGTAGATAGAAGCTGAGGAGGGAATCTGAGAATGGCAGAAAGCTTGGGGGGGTGCCCTAGATATGCGTAAGGTGTCACCACCTCCCCAACATGAATGCAGTTGTCATACATTACAAGCATGCACTGATCAAAATGAGAACGATTGGGAAACCATTTAGGATTGGACAAGTGATTTAACTGAGCAAAGCAAATGTCCGTAGGTGTTCATCAGAGAGTTCCGAGAGCACAAGTCCAAGAGCCATCTGCTGCTCTACCAACTGGGATCGGAGTGAGGAGATGTTTACACTGAGAACTGACCTCCGAGCCTGGTAACCAGATGGCAACAGTCCAAGGTGGGGAGGCAGCTGGTGCCTGGCAGACGGGCCTAGGTTGGAAAAGAACAAAAAGACTCAGCACTGTCTGAGCAGCTGAGTGGACTGCGCTCTGCGTCAAGCGCGCGGCATGCATCGACTGAAGCATGCCCAGCTCTGCCAGGTGGGGCTATTCGTTCTTATTCCAGTTTTACAGATGAACCTGAGACACAGAGAGCTTAAGTAACTTCCTTAAAATCACGCGGCTAGAAATTGAGTGTTCGGATAGCACTGTCAAGAATCGATTTCCTTAAAAAGCAAGCCCTCTGCCATTAGTCTATGGTTTCTCCAATAAAGAACAGTTAGCTATTTCCTCTATGGATAATAATGAAAAGTTTCAACATTTTCCAAACAAAAGACACTTTTAGAGTTATACATACTGTGCTCACTCTATATTCTAAATAGTACTGAGTTTCAAAATTATTGAAGAATTTGATTTTAAGAATTTCTATTCCTTGGAGCACGTTCATCTCTTATTGTTCTTTTAAATAAAGGCTTATTATTATTATTTTGTTTCACAACCGTGTATGCTCAAGACTGTAAACATCTTTGGGTTCGTTTTCGTATCCCCGAAATGTATGTCTAGGCTACGTAGCTAGTCATGGTGTCATTATTTGGTCTTCAGACTTCTGTTTATTCGAAGAACTGCCAAGTCCTTCTCTACAGGGATCACTTCATTTTTGAGCAATGGATGAGGCTTTCCAATTCCCCACAGTTACATCAAAACTTGATGTTTTGTACTTTTTAAAGTTTTACTTATCCTGTGTGAAATGGCATGTTATTATGGTTCAGTTTGCATTTGCCTAATGACTGAATAAACTGAGAATCTTTTCATGGACTTCCTCACCATTTTTACGCTCACTTGAGCGATAGAACCATTCAAGTATTGCCTACTTTGTAAAAGAAGATTATTTTTTTCTCTATGCAGTTGAGTTGTATGAGAGCTTTACTTATCCTGGACAATAGATTGTCCTTACAAAATATACAATTTGCAACTTTTTATCATCTTTTTTACAACACAATATCACCTGATATAATACCATTTTTACTTTTGATGACATACGTGGGGTGAGGCTGGCACAGCATGTGATGCCCCGACCAAGGTTGCCTGAATAGGTGCTTTAGACTGCTGAGCTATCTCGCTGGCCCTTGATGAGATACATGTTAGCCATGTTTTCTTCTGCTACTTTTACTTTTGGTGTCATATTTTAAGAATGATTACCAAGTCTAAGACTGGAAGATCTAAACCCATTTCCTACAAGTTTTACACTTTTAAGACTTTAGGCCTTCAATCTGAGCTAAACTTCTTATACAAGGTATGAGAAAAAATTGTAAATTAAGTTACTAACATACCAAATTATCCAAAATCTTTTAGTAAAAGGACTGTAGAGGTCCACTGGAAGGTCTTGGAGCCCTTATTAACAATTAGCCAGCCATCAAAAAAGGTATTTACATCTGTCTTCTCCACTCTGTCTAACTAACTTGATGTACATCTTCCTGTCAGCAGAATTATTTTAATTTTTGTTTCTTCTTTATTTATTTATGATAGTACTTCACTATGTGGTCCAGGTTGGTCTCACATCCAAGGTTCTCCTGCCTGAGGCTCCCCAGTGCTGGATTACAGGGGTGTGCCTGGATGAAATGTTTTTATTCCTGAGTTGTTGTTATATGTTTTGTGATTAGTGTGGGCCTGCAATATATTAAAGATTGTTTTGGTTATTCAAGATGCACTCTACCTCCATATATATGCTAGAATCCATTTCCACGTCTACAAAAAAAGGCAGTTGGGGGGCAGGGATATGGTTCGGTGGTATGGTGCCTGCCTGGCAAGCACAAAGTCCTAAATCTGATCTCAGGTACAAAAAAAAATTTAAAAGGCAGTTGGAATTTTGATAGTGTTTTAATTAAATTTGTAGAAAAATTAAGCAGCACAGGGTTAGTTTCACATTCGATCATCCAGTATATGTTCACTACAATGAAGGGATACTGTTCAGTGTATCTGTCTTCTTAATTACTTTAACCAGTTTTATTTATTGTTCCATACATAAACATTGTATGTTACCAGTTAAATTCTTTCCTAAGCATTTTATTCTTTTTTCCTCTGTTCTGAGGAGGAATTTTGTTTTCTTCACTTTTATTTCCAGTCATTTATTGCTAATGTTAAAATAGAAGTGACTTTCTTGTGCTGAAATTATCTTGCAACACTGGAATTCATTTATTAACTCAAATATTTGTGTTTCTGTGTTCATGCATGAGTAGTAGTTGGGATTTTCATGGTATCTGCCAGAGAAAATTTGACCTTTTCTTTTCTAGTGTGGAAGTCTTTTATTCCTCCAGCAGCCCTGCTTATGTAGAACTTCTGTATAACATCAGGTAGTGCTTATCAAAATGTTTGCCTTAGCTTGTTCTGGGGAAAGTTGTCCGTCTTTTACCTGGAATCATGTTAGTTAAAGTAGGCGGTCTTCATCATGTCAAAGCAATTTCTTCTTCTCCTAGATTTTAAAAAACATTTTATTGTGAAGATGTATTGCATTAGACATGTTTATATAAAAACTGAACTGATATTTTATGTGTTCTTCCTCCTTAGTGTGGTGCACTAAGGATTGATATGCCGAGGATTTATAGGTTTAACCAACCTCATATTCCTGAGATAGACCTCAGTGAGATAGACCTTGCTTTTATGTCACAGAAAGTCCCTGTCAATGTACTGCTGGATTCACTGTGAATGTAAGTTTTTGAAGTGCTTTTCCTGACCTCTTGTCACTGGAGTTAGTGGTCAGTAGTTTTCTTGTCATGTATTTATCTTGCTTGGGTTAAAGAATAACATTGGCCTCTGCGTGGGACTCATGTTTTTTGTTCTAGCTTTGTTACTGAACAGGCTTACTATTGAATAGGTTTTCGAAGAAGGAATGACTATTTGATATTTTAGTGCTTTCCATTCTTCTGTCTAGATTAATAACTAACAATCAAAATATCATAATATTTGAATGACAGTGTGTGTGTGTGTTCTGCACATATTATAGAATTTTATGCAAAGACCCGAGAAAAGGTGATAAGAGTGGCACAGCAAATGACAAATGTGGAAGAGCCGCCCTAAATACCCCGTACAGGAAATTGAACTCAGGACCTTGCACTGACCAGGCAGCCCCACTCTGTTTGTGTTGCAAAACATAAACCACATAACTGATTTCTAGCATTTCCCACCGCGTGTAGGTACAGAGCCCATGGGGCAAGCACTTGAAGCAGACATGCGCAGATCCGCTCTTCACAGAGCCACGCTTCGGGTGCTCCTCAGCATCCCGCCTTTCCAGTGACGAGGGCGACGCAAGTTTCCATGACTCGCCCAGGGTTATGTACTTAGAATTTCCAAAGAACCAGTTAATTCTGCAATACGGTAATATTCTCAGAAGTGGTCATTCTGAGCTCACATCAGGACTTGCTCTCCTGTCCATGTGCATAAGGTGGACCAAGCTTGTTTCACGTATCGCTGAGCACCTACAGGCTTGTCTTAAAATAACCAGGGGTCGTAAGTAAAAGTGAAATTGCAATGAACTGACCTTTTTACTCAGCCTTCAAATTAGCTTCTTTCCAAACTTCTTTTGATGTATGAGCAGATTAGCACTGTGACCAAACCTAACCACCACTCCCACATGCTTCTATGGTGAATAGCATTTAGGCCTTCAGAAATCAGACAAGTGGCTCTGAAATGAAATGCCAACTGTGGAAGACTGTTACTACTAATGGCTATCTTTGCTCAGAGACAAAAGCAGAGCCATTATCTATTTTTTAAGTTGCTAGGAATTATGTAAGTCAGGCTTGATTTAGACAACCTTGGCTGTCTTATGAGCTTGCATAAAGCATTATATAAATACAAATTTGTCCATGGATAATAGGAATGCATTAATTGGCTGTGGCATAATGTCCTTAAAATAATGATTAGAGACCAGGTTTTGAAATTAGGTAGAGACAAATTCAGAAAAATAAGAAGAAATCCGTTATAATTGGATCGTAAATACATTTAATTGGTTTAAAAGCATAATGTTAGGACTGTTCTGTATAAGTGTAAAATTTCCCATCAGCACTAAAGTAGATATTACGCTGAACCTGGAGGGTGTGTGGTCGATGGTCAGTGCAGCCATTTTAATAGAATTAATTCTTCTAATTCATGAACTTTAATACTTTTCCATGTATGTGTGTTTTCTTTATGGTCCTAAGTGTTTTAGTTTTCAGCGTACAGTACAAGTTTCTCATGTCCTTGGCTAAATTTATCCTTCAGTATTTTATCTTTGATTTTATTATAACTGGTATTATTTTAACTTACTTTTTAGATAGTTTGTCTTTTTATAGAAATGCAACAGGGTTTGCTTGTAGGTTTTGTATTGTACAAGTCTAATTAATGTATTTTTTACAGGTATTTAGCACGAGGTATACAGGGTCTCAGATCACAGTTCAGACTCATAGTGATTCCGTTGTTTTCAGCCTCCGAAGTGCTGGGATTACAGGTGCACACCACCACACTCAGCCTCATTTGCCATCTCAGCATGCCCCAGAGGCGGGGCCAACACCGTACACCAGGGATTGAATCTTAGTCTCTGCATCGGCCTCAGTGGTCACTTTAACCCACTGAGCTATCCGACCAGCCGTACTCAAAATGTTTCTTTTTTTGAGACAGGGTCTTTCCATGCAGTTCAGGCTGGCCTTGAGCTCACTTTTGTAGCTCAAGCTGGTCTTGAACTCGCACCAATCCTCCTGCCTCAGCCTCCCAAGTGCTGGGATTACAGGCGTGAGCCACCACGTCCGGCTCAAAATGTTTCTTAATTCTAAACATTTTGAGGAAGTCTTTAGGGTTTTCTACATACAAGAAAATGTTAAGATATGTCTATGTCCCGACTACTCACAATGAATATACTCACTCTATAACAAAGACATATGCTAATAGAAAAGACATAAAAAGATAATTAGAAACCTCATGAAAACAAGACATGGTCATCTTCAAACAGAGTTAATTTTATGTTTTCTTTCGAGTTCTGATACTTTCATTTCTCTTTATTGCTTTATTCCTGTATTAAAGAATTCAAATACTCTACTGAATATAAATGGCAACACTGGATGTCTTTGATGTGCTTTTCTTATTAAGGAAAAGTCTGCCATACTTGGAGTATGGCATCAGGTATAGATGGACACGTGTGTCTTTGACTGTGTTGAGGTAAGTTTTTCTAAACTTAGTCCGCTGAGTTTCTATCATAGAAGATACTGAATTTTTCTGAATACTTTCTTTGAATCTGTTAAAATAGTCATGTAATTTTATCCTCTTTTTTAATTGATATGCCATTCTGACTTTAGTAAGTCAAACTATCCTTTCATTGCACTCTAAGGCTGAATGCTATTTACCCTTGGTTATAGCTCTTTCCATATTATTGAATTCCTAAGCAGAATAATACAGACACTGGCTCTTGAAAACATACTGTCATCAAAAATAGCTCTAACAGTAACTTGCTAAAAGTAAACTTTTATTTTTTTCCATTATCTTTTACCCTAAACTGATATACACTGTGTGGCTTAGCTACTATTTATTCATCGCCAGGACAAATGTCCAACACTCAGAATGTAGGAAGGAAAGGTTTATTTAGCTCACAGTTTGTGGAGGTTTCAGTTCATACTCCACTGGCTCCAAGGCAAACAATAGCAGTTATCTGAGCAGAAACAGTGAAGAGCAGAGGAGCAGCAGCTGTGGCATCCATCAAGGCCCTGTCTTCCTTCTATGTGGCGCTCCATTGTGAAGATCAAGATCCTCCAAAGACCAGGATTTCCCCAAGGAAGCAGGCCGGGTAGGATCCTACGAAGTCTTCCTTAACTCTTTCTATGAACTTTTTTGCTGAGTCACTCTGGGAGTGCACGTCGGGCCCTAGAGTAGAACCAATCACACCCTAGGGTGGGACCAGTCATGACCCAGGGCAGGCCCTCCACGTCCTATAGGATGGGGCCCCTACACCCTGAAGTCAGGACAGCCAAGATTCCTCAAGTTGACGCACTGTATCAACTACCACATGTATAGCTTTTCTTTTCTTTATTCTTTCTTTTTTTTTTTTTTTTTTTTTTTTTTTTTTTTTTTTTTTTTTTTTTTTTTTTTTTTTTTTTTTTTTTTTTTTTTTTGCAAGACCAGTGTTTGAACTCGTTTGAACTCATGACCTTGCACTTGCCAGGCAGGGACTTGTGCCACAGAGCTATTTCCTCAGCCACACCACAAATTTCTCTCACTAAAGTATCTTGTATTTATTCAATACTCAATTAGTATTTTTAACTTTGAAATATCAGATTTGTTATAAATCTCTACTGTCAAAATTAATGTCTGCAATTTTTAATGGTAGTACAGTTTGTAATATGTAATGTGGCATTTTTGCTATCATTTGAAGAATTATTATGTTAACATTATGCCAGTTTACTTTTTTCAGATTCTATTTAACAAAAAATAGATATGGTAAATTCCTTCCTTTTCCAAATAAATAATATATGCCAGCTTCATATAAATCTTAGAATTATTCACTATTATTCAAGCATTATTTGGCTATTTGTTACATGTCTGCTACAGATAAAGCAATTTTATTGGGAATAACATTTATAAAGTGTGCAACTAATACTATATATTGTTTAGCTTGAAATTTAGGTTGGAAAATCACATATCTTAAGAAAAATGAAAGTCAGATTCCAACTGTAAGAGCAGATGGGGAACAAAACACCTCTCAGGCGTAAGAGAAGGAATTGGTGTTCCTCCCAGAGTCGGCTCTTGGCAGTAGGCACAGCACATGTGATGAGCAAACTGTGGAATTGCTTTGTTGTAGATGAATCAGGAGGGAGAGCTTTGAGATACTTCACTGACTCCCCTTCTAAAGAAGAGAAAGAGAGAGAGAGAGAGAGAGAGAGAGAGAGAAAGGGAGAGAAGGGA
>PVJA010054266.1:0-11646 GCA_004027025.1 Myocastor coypus
TTCTTCTTCTTCTTCTTCTTCTTCTTCTTCTTCTTCTTCTTCTTCTTCTTCTTCTTCTTCTGTTAAAAATCTGGAGTCTACATTATTGGATTTAATATTACCTTGTGGAGGTAGTGGACTTTCTGTCACCCTAACAAAAACTCTATCTACATCAGTGTATGAGAAGTTTATTTTGGCCCCTGGTTTTGGCAGTCTCAGTCTCTCATCAGCACCTGTACTTTGGTTCTCCAGCAGTATATCATGATGAAGCAGAGCAGGGCACAAAGTCATTCATTTCATAGCCTAGAATAAAGAGGGTTCCACAGTTCGAGTTTGCAAGGGAGTGGGTTTAATTTGGAACATAAAATATGTAGGGTTATTTTATAATATTCATCAAAAAGTCAGATATGGAAGAGTGCAAGAGATCCATCCGTGCCCTAGAGACTGAAAGAATCCAGCTAAAGGCCTGCTTCCTATGACAATGTCCTGCAAGAGTCCGGTTGAAGACCTAGCATTCCCAACAGTGTTCTCAAGGAGTCCAGATGGAAGCCTAGAACCCATAACAATGTCTCATGCAAGTTTGTATCAAGAATCTGCCCTGGAAAGGCCCGAAAGTCAGTGTGGAAGCTAGAAAGCCTGTACTCTCAGGACGAATGATCTGTGCCAACAAGCTGAGGGACCTGTACTAGAACCCGGAAGCAATGCTCAAGGTATAGATTAGAACTCTCCTTCAAAGAACCATAGCTGTCCTCCATGACAGCAAGAACCCCAGCTCCTCCAGTGCTGAGAACAGCCGAGTTCCTATCAGGAAAGCCAGCATGACAAGCTTCTCCAGGAGAATCAACAGCGCGCCATCTTCCCCATCAGTTCTCATGGCATGCTGCTGGCGACAAGCCTCGGGGGCCTTCCACATCCAGAACCATGCTGATTCAGGTCGTCAGTTGTTACAGATGGCCATTAGGTAATTTACCAGTCTTCTTTTGGTGCATGTCCCCAGTGACTTAAGATTTTTCCTTAGGCCCGGATCTTAAAGGTCCCACCCAATCCCAATCCTATCAAGCTGGGAACTAAGTCTTTAATACATGGTCCCCTGGGAAACACTCCTTATACAAAGTACAAAACTTGTTGTTCATACAAATCTGCTCTCCTTTCTGATAACTCCTGCAGCCCACTAAATCCCAACAAATTTAAAATCAGCTATCAGCTAGTTTCTCAAAAACTTAAAAAAAATTTGTCTTTCTGCACTCTCCCTCTGTTCTTTTATACTTCCTCCCAGGGTGTTGGCTTTTCCTTCTTTAAGTCTTCAGGCATTTTGTCATCTCATTGCTTATGTTATGTAAGGATTATTTTCCTTTATTTTCTGAAGGAGTGCTTCTGTAGTTTCTTGAGTATTCATCCACTCTCAGTAAACCACTTAGGAGCATCCTGGGGTGCCACAGGACAGGCATGGCATATAGCAAATATAGTGGAGCTGTTAGCGTGTAGAGGGTCCCTGGGGAATCATTTCTAGGTGCTTGGTATTCTAAATGGTAACACTAGCAGGACACTCAGAATGAACCGTAAAATTGAGATTTATTAAAAGGGAAAGTACACTCCACTGGGATCAGACCAGTGAAAACAGCTCAGGCCCACAAAGGGAGAGGTCATGGGATTATTTGAGGGATCACAGTTAAGAGCTGACAGGGGTCATGGTGCAAGACTGCACCTTAATAAACAAACCCTTTGTGGGTGGGGGGAATTTTGACCATGTGAAGGTTTTTACAGAAAGTGTGATGGTGTCCATAGCTTATGGGGAATGGGATGATATCCAAACATAGGAAACACTCTGCACTTCATTGAGGTCTAGAGTCCACATTTGTAATTCTAGGAAAATTATTGGAATTTAGTAAGTTAGGAAGTTAATTCCAATCTATCACATACAGTGCAGCCAATAGTATGAATAAATACATATTGATAACATTGAGGAGTTAATGGGTCCTAAGTCCAGTTATAATAACAGTTAACTAGAACAAAGGCTTTGCATAGGGCAGAACCAAGGTTTTATTAATTCATGAAGAGAGGAGTGGTTCAGGGATGAGGGACTAAGAGAAGGGTGGGAAGTACGTGGATGTTGTGAGCTGGGCTAGGTAGGGGTCATGATAGCACCTCTGCAATATGGAGAGAGACACAGAGAGAGAGGGGAGCCAGAGAGAGACAGAGAGACAGAGAAAGAGGCAGAGAGAGACAGAGAGAGACATAGAGCAGAGGCAGAGACAGAGGCATAGATAGAGAGACAGAGAGACAAAGACAGAGACACAGAGAGATACAGAGACAGAGAAGCCAAGACAGAGATACAGAGAGAGAGAAACAGAGAGAGACAGAGACAGAGAGATAGATATGCAGAAACAGTAACATGCATATCACAGGTTGAGTAAATACGTCAGGTTCAGGAGTAGATGCTTTGGCCTTGATAGCATCACTGGGCTAGCTCATTTATGTAGCTTGCAAGCTACAGGCAGGGCTTCACTGACCGTAGCGCTGCTTTAAGGGCTACACACATCAGGATCTCAGCTGGACCCATTTACAGTGCTGAAAGCCAATTGATAAAGAATTATCCTAGCCAGCTCTGTACATGTCAGTATAGGGAATTAGGGCCAGGTTTAGCCAAAATGGAAACAAATGCTCTTCCTTCAAGCATCACCGTCCTGGTGGTCCCCCACATTCAAACAATAAAGCAGATGAAACTAAGGCAGACTGGGTCATGTGACTTTGGTCCGGGGAGCATACCTGGAGTTTTAAGAGGATCGGATGGTTTTAGTTGTCAGTTTTCTGATGCTTGGGCAAAGCTGTCCTTACTCTGTCTGGCTTCTCAACTTCTTTTTCCCCAGTGATTCTTCATTGTTTACTTGCCCTTGCTCTACCTCTCGCTTCAGAGTCACAGAGAGGAACAAGCGTGTCACAGATCTTCAATTATCTTAAGAAAATTTCTCTGAGATTGCCTCAGCGTCTTTCTGAGGATCCAAGCAGGTGGTGAAGAGAAGGCTTCTGACCTTCGCGACGGCATCTGCCCTCTAGCAACGTGGGCACAAGGTGCTGGGGAGGAGCTCCTGTCTCAGAGCCAGGCAGTGCCACAGGCATGGCCATTGTGTGTACGGTTCTGTGTGCCTTTGCTGTGTCCCTGCAGCCTCGATGCTCCCCAGTGACGGTGTGCTGGCAACACTTCTAGTCTTGGCCTGTATGTGGAAAGCCAGGATGTAACTCAGAAAGCCCCTCACTGAAAATATCACCCCCCACAGCTAGACCACTAGCTCCAGTTATTTCCATTCGAATTAGTTCTATTTCTGCCCCTTGGAAAAATATGAGGCTATGAATCTGAGTAATGAAAAGGAATTCATTTACTAGAGTACAGTAGGGAGTGTATCTGAGTTGGTTTTTCAGGGCACTGTATATGCATTTTGCACTGATAATGGAGCTTATTGGTGTGACATATTGCAGTATGGCTCTTTATTCTCTAATTTTGTAACTTGGGATATGCAAAGTACTGAACAACTTTTTAGGATAAGTTTCAATGATATAAAAAGTAGCACACTATTAACTAGAAGTTCTGAGCTATTATAAGTGTTGTAGAAAGGAGCACATTTACCAATGCAAAAGGTAATATGAAAGCCTATCTGTCTTATTTTCCATTGTCTCTGTGTCTCTCTTTCTCTGGTGCAGCATCTTGCTGTGTTGCCCAGGCTGGTCTTTAGCTCCTGGACAGAAGCAACACTCCTGCTGCAGTTTCGTGAGTTACTGAAACTATAGGTGTGCACTACGGTGTTCTCCCTCTTTTTCATTGACACGGATGAGAAAGACAACTTTTGGATTATTTCTCTTCTCTAACTGGGAATAGTGAGGCTGAAAGTTTCTTTCAAACAGTGCCATAGAAACTCCCAAAGAGCTTTTTATCTCTACAGCCTATTTGATTCTTAAAAATAGCTTAAAGTAGCATCAGTATTGATCATCTTTTTTTAATGTTGTTAGAAAACTTGGGATGTAATGGTGGCCTGGGCAGACTTGAGGTCTTAATCTGTGTCTGGCTTTGCTCTTCATTCTGCATAAACCTCACCTGTCTTTATCATCATGGCCTTGATAACTCCAAGCAAATGAAAATTTAAGCCATGCCAATGTCTTGGATCTTTTGCTCTATTTAGTATTTCTGTATGGATTAAGCAATCCTAACAGAACACGGTAGTGAAGGTTAACATTTGTGGAGTTGCTCCTTTAAAGCAGGTTTTTGTGAAAGTGTTTCCTATGGATTATTCCTAGATTCCCTGAGGAGAACTCCTTGCAATGGGGCCTGAAGGACTGCCATGCCTCTTATAGTTTACTCAGCTGCATTTGGAACATGAGCAAGAGCCAGAGCTCTCCATCTTCTGCTACTCTGTACAATAAAGTTTCCCTTCCTTAGCCTGAAGTGCAAAAAGATTCAGGGGACAATAGTTCTTAAGTACAGTGGTGCCTTGGTTCATCGATGCTTTTGTTTGTGAACACTGTGGTTCACAAACAGAAACATTTGGCAATGTTTTATTTTTGTTTAAGAACTCAACCTTGGGTGGTGAACACGGCTGTGGTCATCCTTTCCACATGAGCATGAGCAAGGCCCAGAATCTTCTCCAGAATTACAGAATGAGTTAAATTAGAGAACCAAATGCCACCATGTATTTTTTAATATTGAAGGAATTCACTGAGCCAATTCAGATCTCCCAATGGTGAGCATTTAGTTAAGGTCACCTCATAAAAGGTAGCTCATAAAGGTCAGCTGTTAAGATCAGCTTGCCATGTTTAGCTATATACATCGCAAGTGTATAGGGCTCCACACGGTGAGAGCTCAGTGAATGTTGGCTTGTGATCTTAGCTTTCCTGCCTAGGAAGCTCCTGTTTGCAAAATAAATACATATTTGAAAGTAATGTTAAGCAATCAAGTGAAACGATTAATATTCAGAAGCACCTTTATCGATAATGACTAAGGAATTTAATATATCAGGAAGAAAAGGACAATGAGAAATTAATATTTTCACTATAAATGTGTTAAGAATGAAGTACATAATTCATTGTTTTAACATGTGTGCACATAGATGCATATGTATGTCCATGTACGTAAATTATAGAAATAGTAAAATATAATACATAACAAAAGTCAATTCTCTAATAGAATACATTGAGAGTGTTTACATATCTTTAATTCTAGATGTTTTATTAGTATATGTATATAATACATAACGATCACATCCTTCGTATGGTCAGTACCTATACATAAAACATTTTAATCTTTTTCATCCTTTTTTCTCCCCTTCCTCTACCTCATCATTCTCCCCTTTTCAGCTGAGAAACATCTGTGCCTACCTCTCACAGTCATTTATTTTGCCAAAAAACAATAAACTTTCATTTGTACAAAAACTGATGAGACTTAAAACTAGATTATTGACATAAGTCAAATACACCAACTTAAACAAATCACATAATTTCTCCCATATGTGAAAGCCAAAATATAAATAGACGTTTGAAATATTTATTTATTTATTTATTTATTTATTTATTTATTTATTTATTTGGCATAGGGTCTCACTCATCTCTAACTCATAGTAATCTTCCTTTCTCAGCCTCTTGAGCACTGGGATTATAGGTGTGTGCTGCCACGCCTGGTTTTGGTGCCTGCATGGAATGTGATACTGAGGATCAAACTCAGGTGCTTGCCAAGCTGGTGCTTAGCCTGCAAAAGCTATCTCTCAGCCCAGATATTTGAAATTGTTCAACGAGGTTTTAAATAGGCTCTCTTTCTTTTGTTGAGCACTGTGATATAGCTCCAGAACTGTAAAAGATGCTGGAGCAGTTGGTCCTCTCACCTTCCAGTAGGCTAGGCCTTGGGGAGCAAATGCAAGGTGCACCCTGCATGGCCATGAGCAAGGATGTTCCTGCTGTTCTAGGCTGGATGTAGGTCATCTTCCTGTCACACATTAGTCTCTTAGTTGAGCTGCCTGTAGCTTCATTTCTCAAATGGAATGTGAGGGTAGTAACTGCTTCTAACCCAATACCTTGTTCTGAAGTTCAACTAAAATAATGCATGAAAGCTCAGCATTTCAAACGGGTGACAAAATTGGGGATCAGACTGAGACCTCGAGATAAGAGACAGCAGATGCCGAAGACCCTTGAAAGACAGCAAAGGAGGCCAAATACAGGACTTGCAGAACTGAGTGTTCAGAACTAAATCGATTTTTAGATAGTGCTCAGTGACTTGCCTTAGTCAGACAGGAAGATAGGCGACTCTGAGATGATTTGGTAAGCTCATGTTTCACATGACTTGTTTTTAAATAATAAAGAAATAAAATATCAAGTAAAAGTGGATAACTAAAATATTTATAGAATAAGCACAAAAAGTAAAGAATTAAAAGGCACTGAGAATGCCTGCTTCACCCAGTTTAAATAAATCACTCCTTGCTTTAACAGCGTGTTTGTGTTAGTCAGTGCTTTCTAGAAAACATATTTAATGAAAAACATGCAGAATAAGGAAGAACTTATAGGGTTAGCTCACGAGAGCTACCCGGAGAGTCAGCTGTGATGCTGTTGGAAAGGTCTGCCTACACGCTGGAGATCTGGAGGGTCCAGCGGGGGGCTGGAGCTCAGAGTAGAACCCCCTGCCAGTCTGTATTAGGAGGCTCAGAGGTCTGCAATACAAGCTTGAAGGGTGTGCCCTGGAGCTGAAGACGCTGTGCTGGAAGCCAGAAGATGGCCTCCTAAGTGTAGGCAAAGACTGGAGCTCCTAGGAAGAAAGAGAAGCCGGCCTTCTTTCTTTATTTTCCCCTTATAGCACCTCCTTAGGGTGGGCCTCCTGTCATCATAAGTTCCCTCAGCCACAACCAGAACTATGGCGACCCAGTTTAGTTGGGTGTTTCTTATTGAAGCCAATATAGTCAGCTAGCTAGTACACTGTTATGCTGCCCTTTCCCTATTCCTACAGCTGGTCTATTCACCTTACCTTAAGGTCCGTTCTGTTCAGTTGCAGCAACTTTTTATCCCTGGGAGAGAATGTCTGGCGCTCACAATTTCAAGGAGCAAAGCTTTCCTTTGGCTCACATTTCAGTGGCATCAGCTCAGAGTTGCATGGCTCCAAGGCACAAGCGTCAGATGTTCACAGGAAAGGGAAGCTGTTCACAGAACAGAGCTAGGGAACAGGGTGGGGGTAGGGGTAGTGGTGGCTGGTGGAAGACACAGGGAGAGAGATAGGAAGGACTGGAGGGAGACAGCCAAGGAAAGAGGGAAGAGACAGAGAGAGCCAGGCTGCACGAGTGGCCCACCTTCTCCAATCAGGCCCACCTCCTATCAGCCGGAAGGTGCAGGCTCATCAATGGATCAGCTCCCTGACGAGATAGAGCCTGTGTGACTCACGCACCTTCCCTGTACCCAACCTTGGAATCCAAGAACCTTTGAGAGGATAGTTTGATCCCACGCACAAAACCAGTTTTTTTTTTACAAACCATTTTGCGAGTGAGACCAGTATGGCAGCTGCCTTCTTATTCTCAGTAGCCAGAGCTTCTCTATATTTCTACTTGGCAGTAGAATTTCTGCATCACAAGCCATGAACACATGTCATTTTTTTTTTATTTTACAGTAATCAAAATGTTATTGTCCATCTTAGTTCCATCGATTTGCATTTCCACTAAGAATGAGCTTTGATTTATTGATATTTCTCCCCATTTGTTTTTGCCAATATTTTGAATGAAAGATATTTTAAAACATTTCTTAAAATTTAAAAGTAGATACTATCTTAATAACCCATATATGGCTTTCCTCTCTAAATAGGATTCTAAAATATACACAAAAATTGTTCATTATTGGGGCTAGCCATATAGCTCAGTGAACTAAAGTACATGTTTGGGCAAGCTTAGGCAAATGCAGGGACTGCAGTTCGACCCCTGGCACCATGTGCTGCTCTGGCCCACCACCAGGTGAGCTGAGCCAGCCTTGGAGTTCTGTCATGGTGGCCTGCTCCTATAATCCCAGCACTGGGGAGGCTGAAAGCAGGTGTGTCACCTTGAGTCCTAGCTGCATAGTGAGACTTTGTAGCTAACAAATACATTTAAAAAAAGTTAATTGTTTTCTGAAACTTAATTTAACCCAGGATCTGGCATTTATCTAATAACTATCTGTATCCTTTATTATATACTAGATGTGAGACTATGTCTTTACTTTTTGTATGTATTTGATATAGGTCCCACTATGCAGCTTGCACTCACAGTGATCCACCTGCTATCAGCCTCCCTAGCCCCAGGATTATAGTCCAGACCAGCGTGTCTGGACTTGGTGGGCTTGGGCTTCTGGGCCTCTTCAGTTAAGCACTTATTCCCTGTGTTTGAATCCACTTTTGCATTTTTGATGTTTCACTTAACTTCTCTTTGTGCGCTTTACTTTCAAATTTTTATTAAGTTTGCTCATGATATTTTTATAATCTTCCTTCTCACCATTCTTAGAGTAACTTTTCCTCCACCAGACCTTCTAACTGGTCACCTCTTAACTGGATATTTCTGCATTTCATTCAGCCCTGTTATTCAATTCATGCTTTTATTCTTTGTGGTAATTTTGCAATGGATTATTTCAGAACATATATTCATATTAAAAAATCTGTAAGTAGGTGTATATGCAGGTCTTTCTGCTTTTGTAGGCTCAGTTTTATTCTCTACCCAACTGCTTTAGCAAACATTAGTGATAAATATTAATGATGGCCAAATATACTTTGCCCAAAGCCTTTTCAATCTCCACCAAGATGAGTATATAACATTTGTTCTTAGATTGACAAATATGAAGTACCTTGACAGATTTGTGATTATAGTTTTGCATCTGTGGAATAAACTCCCTTTGTTTGGGCCCCCATTTTTGTCTAGTGTGTTTGCTTTTCTCATAGGTGGTCCCTGAGGTGTGCCTGGTCAGAGGGGACTCAACGTGTAGCTGCTTCTCATTTTCCAGAACAACTCACCAAGTCCCTATGGAGGTCCTGATTGTCAGAGAGTCCATTTTCATTTTCCGAAGATGCCGGGGACCATCGACCTGTGCCTGTCTTTCCCTCAGCCACACTCCTTTTCAAGCTGGCCTTGTGCCTGAGCTGCCTTTTCTGGCAGAGCTTTCTCCCAGGTGTGTCTGCTCTGGACAGTTTCTGAAGTCTGCATGCCCTTTTTTCCCTTCAGAATGTCATTACCTGTCTTGAAAACTTAAGAAGTTATTGTTTTTGCCTATTTGCTGTTTCTGTCCCCACATACAGATGAGGTAGAGGCCATAGATCTTTCAGTTTTGTGAAAATAAGTTTGGTGATGTTTTCTTTGTGTTATTCCTGCTGCCTATGTGACTGGAAAGGCTAACAGGTTCAGAATCGTCCTCACATGCTCATGATAGAGACACATGGCTGGGAGAGCATGTTTAAGGAGGCTTTCTCTCTGACAGAGTCCCCTGCTCAGGGGCACAGAGGAGTTTTGCTAAGGAGCAGAGAACTATGAGTCCCAAAGAGTAACTGGCTGCTTCTCTTTCTCTACAGGCCCAAGGAGTAGGGTTTAGCATCAGTCTCTGTGGCAGAGGGGCAGATGATAGGCTATATTAGTCTCTTTTTCTTATACATATAGAGCCAGCTACATAGGTGCCTCAGTGCTCAGCTCTCTTCTGATTAAAATATGTCTCTGGTGCTTACTGTTCTCATCAATTACCACAGCATCGAACCAAATTCTGCTGTCTTTATTCCTTCATGGCACTTTGCTGGAGTCCAGTGTCATAAACTATATCATTAATGGTTGCTATGATCAATAGTAAACAACTCACCACATACTCTAGACCTAAGTACCTCTTTTGTATAATTTGAAGGGGAGTTGGATTTTCCCTTTGAAAAAATAAATATGGAAATATTTTTTTTCCTTCAAATGACTAAGTACTGAGTTCACATAATTTTAATCACTCCTGTAAAGTACAAGGAAGGGGGGTGCAGCTACTGTGCATTGGTGGCGCTACATAGGGTGATGTATAGTTGGAAGCCCAATCTCAGGAATTCCACATCAAGGCACGCTTTTCCTGCTTATGCCTAATTATACTGGTATGGATGCTGCCTAAACTGACAAGTCACTGCCAGCAGTAGATGCCGCTGCCTCAGCCTCCCGAGGAACAGAGGGGCCATCTCACTACTCACTGAAGTTATTCATCTGAACCATTTGAGTCAGACTAATGAATATTCAAATTATATTATGAATAGAATTCAAGGAAAACGGGTGGATAAGAGAGAAAAGCATTTTATTTTTTCATTTTGGCAGCAGAACAATGGTAATTACACATAATTTAAAGTAAAATGTGCATCCAGTGTCACTTGTCCAACTTTGTAACGCAGTGGTCATACTACTGACAGCCCTACCCACTGTGCCTGTTACAGGCTGCACTGTTTCTAATAGGAGCTGCATAACATTACTCATTTTTTCTCCAACATATTCATGGATTGCTTGAATATAGCTGCAGACCTCAAAAAATTAGATGCCTCAAAAAAAAAAAAAAAAGATAAAGATTTATCAGAAGAAGTAAAAATGTCAAATAAAGCCATGAAAGAATGTTTTACTTTGCTGGCCATCAGAGAAATGCAATTTAAAACATTCAGATTCCCTCTCCAGAAAGAATGGCCATCACCAAGGAATCAATAAGAGGCACTGGCAAGGCTGCAGGGGAAGAGGAACCCTACACAAGAATTCCTCATACGTTGTTAGTGGCACTGTAACAACGCACAGCCATTATGGAAAGCAGTATGGAGAATCATCAAAATACTGAAACCAAAAATTTCATTTTCCTCAGAATTTTTTTCCTTTTAGGTATCTTTCTAAAGAGCTAAGGACACCGTATTATAGCAATATCATATACTAATGTTTATAGCAGTGCAATTCATAATAGTTAAATCTCAAAAGTAGCCAATCTGTCCATCAACAGATGGATGTATAAGGAAAATGTATTCATTCACTATTCTGTGATAAACAATGATATACGTCAGTCATTTTCAGAGAAATGGATGTATCTTGAGAGTATAATGCTAAGTGAAATAAATCAGATACACAAGCTTAAGTGTTACATGGTTTTTCCTATATGAAATACCTAAAGTATAAGTAAAGATCAAAATAGAAGTCAGATAACAGGCAGTAGAGAGGTAGGTCTTGTTCAGTTGGAAAGAGCAATTAAGAAATGGAGGGAAAGGGGATAAAATAGGAGCCTTGGTGTCTTAGGTTTATGTACTGACTTCCCACTGGAATGTTAATGTTATGCACTGAACTTCCAAATATCTGTGTCAAAATTGTGTAGCTGCTTATATCACATTGTATGGAAAGTTATTAGAATATCAGTGATGGTCAGAAAATATCATTTACAAGCTAAGTCAAAGATATTTGATACTCAGAAAGCCAGTGATAATAAGCCCAGTACCTATGTTATAGAGTAATAGTATTACAAAGCTTTTCTGCTGGAGGGTTGAGAATGTAAGTTAACAGACCGACAATTGGAGAAAAAGAAGGGCTATAAGGATAGCCAATATTTTGGCCCTAGTCCTTCAAGGTCAATAAAGACCCAGGATATAAGAGAACCTGTGCTGTAATATCCTATAACTCAGAGGTGTCCCAAATTTCCTGGTCAAGGAGATTATGGGAC
>PVJA010054267.1:0-11648 GCA_004027025.1 Myocastor coypus
TAAATTGCCGGATAGTCAAAGTGATATTAAAATTGATTTATATATAATATATCATAAGGTTTAAGTTAATTTAATAAACATTCCCTAGAGTGGAAAAAATTGGACTCCTAGAGAGGAGTCCAATTGATGAATAAGAGGTGTGGCCAACCTTTTCATTCATTAATGAGGAGCTCCCAATAATCTCAATAGTCTCTTAGGAGACTCCCTCAATAAATCAGTCATTGGTTAAAAGATACAGTTTTTCAAAATGCTACAGTGAGATTTTTTTTTTTTTTTTTTTTGCGGGACCGGGGTTCAAACTCACGACCTTGCACTTGCCCAGCAGGCACTTGTGCCTCGGAACCATCTCCCCAGCTCCCATGAGATTTTCTTTTTAAAGGTGGTTTTCATACAAAACTAGATTTAAAAAAAGGTCTTTATATGAGTATGACAATTCACTGTTGTTAATCTCATGATATATTAAATGTATTTATGATTCCAGGTGTACAGGTCTTTTAACATGTAAAACAAAGGTTGTTTATTGGGATAAGACTTTTTCTCAAATTCAAACTTCTGCCTTTTACAAAAAAACTTGTGATATATGTCTAAGTTAAGGTTGACTAATTAAAAAATATTTTTGTGTTTAAAATAGAGATGATTGATTAAAAGTGCTATGCCAAAACAAAACAAAAATTTTTAAAGCATATCACAAAATGTCATCAGGATTGTCTTACTGCAATGTTAAATATGGTGTTGATTTCTCAATTTCTGTATAAAAATATGTAACTTTTACTTGTTAATATTCTATAGAGATTTAAATATTAAAATATCCATGGACAATTAAAAAATGAGCTAATAAAAATTTAAAAGAAATGCTCATTAAACAAAAAGGGGGAGATACCATGTGAACACACATGTGTATGCCTAGGTTAATTCCTCAGAAAGTTCTATTTATATTAAATTTATTTAAAAGAAAATAACTGCCAGACATGTCCTGCAGACCGTCACTGGACAAAAAAGAGACTGAAGAGGTGATTTGGGTGCAAATCCAAAGATAAAGCCTAGAAAATGAGCAAATGCAAGTATTTTGAGAAAAAAACATAGTACCAACTTGTTTCTTGCTATGGTGGCTTTGTTGTCACTTCTGGTAAGTATTAAAGGTAATTTTAAAGGTATTGGACTTATATTTCAAATCCACCACTCAGTAAAGGAGTTCACATGTGGGACTTTAGTATAACCATAAAGTAAATAAAAGTTCCTGATTACGCAGGAACTTATTATGTCTGGAGACCAACAGTGCCAGCAGAAGAAGGAACCAAAATTCCATTTTATGAGATCAGAATAGAAGGCTGGCCTATTCGTATTGGGAATGGAGCGCATTGCTTAAAAGCAAGCACAAGAGTCTAGTTATCTATAGTAAATAATAACACTGTGGGTAAAGGAGGAAAAAAGGGACTTTTTCTTCTCCAAGGAAAAAAATTTAAAGGTATAGATGCTGATGAAATGTCTGCCACCCTGCCAGAATACCAATGTTGCTCATCTCAGTGATTGGGTACATTGGGAAGTCTGTAGAGGAGAGGCAGCCCGGGTATTAATTAATACTTCCACTGGAAGCGTCATAGATTGGAGCCCTTATGGCTTAACCCGGACTATGAAAGGGAAGGAATTAAGACAGAATCAGAATGGCAGTGATAAGATTTATATTAGTACTAAAAATGCCAATAAAACAATAAAATGGCATGGAGGAGGAATGTCCCCTAGTGTCCCTCATGTTTCTGGGGGACCAATTCAACATCATCTTTGGAAGTTAGATACCTCATTAAATCATATGTCAGCCTGGAAAGGCTACATATGGAGGAATTAATCCTCCCATAATTTACACCTAAAATTTAAAAGGAACACAACTCATTTTACTCAGGCATGTGTTTGCCTCCCCTACCTATTGGTTGTAGGACTTAATTACTGGAATCCTTTTAACTATACCATTACATGTCACCATTGTTCTTTATATACATGTCTAAACTCTTCTATTAGCCTTAATTTTTCTAGGGATAGCATCTATATTCTCAGGGCGAGGACTGGAATCTGGCTTCCTGTACAACTACATCGCCCGTGCCAAGACTCCCCTTCCATGATGCTGTTCCAACATTTACTGGAGATGTTAAAGAAGAGAACAAAAACAATGACTGAACTTGTGACAGCCGTAATCCTAGGAATAACAGCCATCACAGCCACAGCTGCTACAGTCAGACTAGCATTGAGCCAAGGCGTACAAACTGTTCATTTTGTGCAGCAGGGGCACAAGGACTCAGAACAATGATGGACTTCTCAAGGATGCATAAACTCAGAGTTAAATGCTAAGATAAATGATTTAGAATATGCTGTTGTTATGTTAGGAGGTCAAATTGTTAATCTACAACTCCAACTTCATTTAAAATGTGACTGGAATACCTCTTTATTTTGTGTAACTCCCATTCCATGGAATCAAACTCATTTCCTATTTCTTAAAAGCAGCCATCAATTAAGAAAGCATTCCAGCTCAACAAAGCACCCAATATTATCCCCAAAATGTACCAATAAACCCCTGTTAAGACAATTGGATTAATGTATAAAAACATAGAAGAAACAGTGTTAACATTAGTAATTAGACTTATTTCTCCTTGCACATGCCTAAGTTAATTAACTTGAATTAACAACCCTATAAAAAATACACCTCCAAGCCAACTACTACCACAATTGTTATCCCAACTCAGGAGTACAATAAGGAAAGACTGAAATAAGTAAAAGGAACTCGGCAAACATAAACCCTGCCTGTTTACCAAAAACATCACCTCTAGCATGTCAAATATTAGAGGCACTGCCTGCCCAGTGACAAACCCTGTTCAACCACCACAGAATCCTGACCGTGCAAAGGTAGCATAATCACTTGTTCTTTAAATAAGGACTAGTATGAATGGCTTAATGAGGGTTTAACTGTCTCTTTCTTAAAGTCAATGAAATTGACCTCCCCGTGAAGAGACAGGGATTAAATAATAAGACAAGAAGACCCTATGGAGCTTAAATTTAGTAATTCACTTTTACCAAACCAAATCAACAAGAAACAAAAAATAATTTATAAGTTAACAATTTTGGTTGGGGTGACCTCGGAGTAAAACCAAACCTCCGAATGATATCAACTTAGGCTTACTAGTCAAAGTCATATCATAAATTGACCCAGAAATCATCTGATCAACAGACCCAGCTACCCTAGGGATAATAGCGCAATCCTATTTTAGAGTTCATATCGACAATAGGGTTTACGACCTCGATGTTGGAACAGGACTTCCAAATGGTGCAGTGCTATTTAAGGTTCATTTGTTCAACGATTAAAGTCCGACGTGACCTGAGTTCAGACCGGAGCAATCCAGGTGGGTTTCTACCTATTAAAAATTTCTCCTAGTATGAAAGGACAAGAGAAATAAGGCCAATGAGTCAATCACGCCTTAGTAGTAAAGGAATGATATCATATCAACTCCTCAACCACTAATAATTACATAACCCAAGAGAAGGGTTTGTTAAGGTGGCAGAGCCTGGTAATTGCATAAAACTTAAGACTTTACTATCAGAGGTTCAACTCCTCTCCTTAACACTCATGTATATAATTAATTTCCTCTTATTAATCATCCCTATTCTCCTAGCAATAGCATTTCTAACTTTAATAGAATGAAAAATTCTAGGGTATATACAACTCCGCAAAGGCCCAAACATTGTGGGTCCATACAGGGTACTTCAACCCATAGCAGGTGCACTAAAACTATCCATCACAGAGCCTTTACGCCCCTCCACATCATCATTGTCCCTGTTCATCACTGCACCTTCCCTAGCCCTCACACTCGCCATATCCACATGAATCCCCATCCCAATGTCATATTCCCTCATCGACATAAACCCAGGAGCCTTGTTCATCCTAGCTACATCAAGCCTAACTGTCTATTCCATTTTGTGGTCCGGATGAGCATCAAATTCCAAATATGCATTATTTGGAGCCCTTTGAGCTGTAGCACAAACTATCTCTTACGAAGTTACCCTAGCTATTATTCTCCTCTCCATTCTACTACTAAATGGGTCATTTACACTATCAACCCTAATAATCACTCAAAAAACTATCTGATTGATCTTACCAACCTCACCCCTAGCAATAATATGATTCATCTCTACCTTATCAGAAACAAACGGAGCTCCTTTCAACCTAACCAAAGGGGAATCTGAACTAGTATCAGGTTTCAAAGTCGCTGCAGGGCCATTTGCCCTATTTTTTTTTTTTTTTATACCTGAGTACATAAACATTCTACTAATAAATGCTCTAACTACTATCATCTTCTTAAACTCCATGATAATAACCATATACCCAAACTATTCTCAACAAATTTTATAGTCAAAACACTAATCTTAATTGCCTTTTTCCTATGAATTTGAGCCTCATACCCCCGGTTCCCCTATGACCAGCTTATACATTTGCTATGAAAAAATTTCTTACCACTAACCCTTCAACTATGTATATGACACATCTCAATACCAATCTTTTTATCCAGCATCCTTCCCCAATCAATCGAGAAATATGTCTGAAAAAAGAGTTACTTTGATAGAGTAAATAATAGCGGTTTACATCCTCTTATTTCTAGAAAAATAGGAATTGAATCTAACCTAAAGAACTCAAAATTCTTCGTGCTACCCCTACACTATATTCTACTAGTAGGGTCAGCTAAATAATCTATTGGGCCCATACCCTGAAAATGTTGGTTTAACCCCTTCCCATACTAATTAACATCGCAACAATAACAGCCACTCTCACCACCCTCATCATAGGTACATTAATCATCCTAATCAACTCCCACTGGCTATTAATATGAGTAGGACTAGAACTAAGCATAATGTCAATTATCCCTATCCTAGTAGATAAATCCAATCCTCGATCAACAGAAGGTGCCACAAAATATTTCTCACACAAGCAACTGCATCAATAATTCTACTACTATCATCATAACAATATTGTACTCCGGACAATGATCAATATTCCACTCCAACAACCTAATCATCTCCCTAGCTGTAACCTTGTCCCTAATCATAAAACTAGGCTTAGCACCTTTTCACTTCTAAGTAACAGAAGTCACACAAGGAACTCCTTTAATACCCGGAATAATCCTACTAACATGACAAAAAATTGCACCTTTATCAATCTTAATTCAAATCTCCCCAACAATCAACCAACCCTTAATTATTACCTCAGCACTACTATCTGACCTCCTAGGGGGCTGAGGAGGCCTAAACCAAACACAACTACGAAAAATTCTAGCATATTCATCAATCGCTCATCTAGGTTGAATACTAACAGTAATCATCTACAACCCCTCAATTACTCTATTCAAGCTGATCATTTACATTATCTTAACCATCTCACTAGTTACTACCTTCTACATAAACAACAACCTAGCCACACTGTCATTATCACATGTATGACGCACCAAACCTCCTATCATCATTATTATCTTAGTAAATCTACTATCCCTAGGAGGCCTTCCTCCCCTAACTGGATTCGCCCCTAAATGAACTATTATTCAAGAACTAGTAAAAACCAAAAACATTATAATTGCAATGTTAATAACAATAATAGCCTTATTAAGCTTATACTTCTACATACAACTCACATATTCAACAACACTAACTCTATTTCCAGCCACAAGTAACACAAAAACCAAATGGCCTTATAACAACAACAAAACACCAATGATCCCACCCCCTCTAATTACACTTTCCACTATAGCACTCCCACTAACTCCTCTTCTATTTGTCTTAAATTAAGGAAATAAGGTTAGCTAGACCAAGAGCCTTCAAAGCCCTAAGTAAATAATTCACTATTTATTTCCTGATAAGGATTGCAAGTTTACAAATCTACATCCCCTGTATGGAAAACAGACAGTTTAATGAAGCTAAACCCTTGCTAGGTTAGCGGGACATTAACCCACGTAAAGTTAGTTATCGGCTAATTACCCTAAACAACTGGCTTGAACCCACTTCTCTTGCCCTAAAAAGAAAAAAGGAGGGGCGCCCGACAGGATGGCTCAGTGGTCTAAAGTGCCTGCTTAGGAAAGCTTGGGCAGTTGCAGGGACCGCGGTTCAATCCCTGGAATCACATGCTGTGCAGGCCCTGTCCTCAGGGCAGGCTGAGCCGGCCACAAAAATAAACAAGCAACAGTTCTGAAACAAGAGAAAAAAAAATAAAATTCTAAAAAAAAAAAGGAGGGCAGTAGAAGCCCCGGCAGGTTTGAAGGTGCTCCTTTGAATTTGCAATTCAATATGAATATCACCTCAGAGCTTTATTGGTAGAAAAAGGAATCTAACCTTTATACTTAGATTTACAGTCTGGCGCCTATCTTCAGCCATACTACCACCACTTATGTTAATTAACCGGTGATTATTCTCCACAAACCATAAAGATATTGGCACCTTATACCTTTTATTTGGTGCTTGAGCTGGTATGGTAGGAGCTGCTTTAAGTCTATTAATTTGAGCAGAATTAGGTCAACCAGGAACATTACTAGGGGATGACCAAATTTACAATGCAATTGTAACTGCCCAAGCATTCGTCATAATTTTCTTTGTAGTTATACCAATCATAATCGGTACATTTGAAAACTTGCTTGTCCCCTTAATAATTGGAGCGCCTGATATGGCGTTACCACAAATACCATAAGCTTCTGATTGTTATCCCCTTCGTTCCTACTACTTCTAGCTTCATCAATAGTACAAGCGGGGGCTGGAACCGGATGAACAGTTTATCCCCCACTAGCTGGAACATTGCCCATGCAGGAGCCTCTGTGGACTTAACCATTTTCGCCTTACACTTAGCAGGAGTATCCACAATTTTAGGGGCTATTAATTTTATTACAACTATCATCAATACAAAAGCACCTGCTCTAACACAATATCAAACCCCTCTTTTCCTCTGAGCAGTACTGATTACAGCTGTCCTGCTTCTCCTTTCACTTCCCGTTCTAGCGGCCGGAATTACAATATTACTAACAGACCACAACCTAAATACAACTTTTTTGATCCTGCTGGTGGAAGGGACCCTATTCTCTACCAATATTTATTCTGATTCTTTGGGCACCCTGAGGTATATATCCTAATCCTCCCTGGTTTTGGAATAATGTCTCATATTGTAACATATTATTCAGGAAAAAAAGAACCTTTTGGTTATATAGGCATAGTATGAGCTATAATATCAATTGGCTGCCTGGGATTCATTGTATGAGCACACCATATATTTACAGTAGGAATAGATGTTGATACCCGAAGTGTACTTTACATCAGCCACAATAACTATTGCAATCCCTGCAGGCGTAAAGGTGTTTAGCTGATTAGCAACATTACATGGAGGCAACATTAAATGATCCCCTGCCATATTATGAGCATTAGGCTTTATTTTCCTGTTTACTGCAGGTGGCCTCACAAGCATCGTCCTAGCCAATTCTTCTCTAGACATTGTTTTACACACTAATAGTATGTCGTTACACATTTCCATTATGTATTATGAATGGGAGCAGTCTTTGCTATTATAGGAGGATTTGTCCACTGATTCCCCTTATTTTCAGGTTATACTTTAAATGATTCATGAGCTAAAGTTCGCTTCATTATATTTATGGGACTCAATATTACCTTCTTCCCTCAACATTTCTTAGGATTATCAGGAATGCCCCGACGATACTTAAGACTACCCAGACGCTTACACATTCTGAAATACAGTGTCTTCCATAGGCTCATTCATCTCTTTTACCACAGTAATAGTTATAATTTTTATAATCTGAGAAGCTTTTGCTTCTAAGCGAGAAGTAACAATAACAGAACTAAACTCAATGAACCTAGAGTGACTTCATGGGTGTCCTCCACCCTACCATACATTCGAAGAACCAACATATATCAAAACCTAATAACAAGAAAGGAAGGAATTGAAACCCCCAAAGACTAGTTTCAAGCCAGCCTCATAACCTTTATGTCTTTCTTTACTGAACTTAGATATTAGTAAAACTATTACATAACTTTGTCAAAGTTGAATTACTGGTTTACATCCTGTATATCTTTAATGGCTTATCCTTATGAACTAGGCATACAAGATGCTACCTCTCCTATTATAGAAGAATTACTCCACTTCCATGACCATACTCTTATAATTGTCTTTTTAATTAGCATGCTCATGTTATACCTTATCTCCCTTATATTAACAACAAAACTAACACACACTAGTACTATAGATGCTCAAGAAGTTGAAACTATTTGAACTATCCTTCCAGCTATTATTTTAATCATAATTGCTCTCCCATCTTTATGAATTTTATATATAACAGATGAAGTTAATCATCCTTTATTAACAGTTAAAACGATAGTTCACCAGTAATATTGAAGTTACGAATACATGGATTACCAAGAGCTGAATTTCGACTCATATATAACCCCTACAACAGACTTAAAACCAAGAGAATGACTCCATCAATTTGACAATGGAGTCATTCTTCCAATAGAAATGCCAGTACTCATGCTAATTTCATCAGAAGACGTACTACATTCATGAGCTGTTCCATCATTAAGAGTAAAAACAGACACAAACCCAGGACGACTGAACCAAACAATTCAAACCTCATCTCGCCCTGGTCTATTCTACGGGTAACGTTCAGAAATCTGTGGCTCTAATCACAGCTTTATACCTACTGTCATCGAAATAGTTACCCTAAAGGCATTCGAAAGCTGATGTGCATCAATATTATAAGCCATTAGGAAGCTAAATCAACTCTTTATTTTGAGATAGGTTCTTCCTAAGTGACTGTATGGCCCAGGCTGGGATCCAACTTGCAACCCTCCTGCCTCAGCCTCCCTAGGAGCGGGTGTTACAGTCACTGCACCCAGGAACACTTGTGGTTAATGATCAGTTCCAAGCAGTGTGTGTGAGTCAGTCCAAGCACTCTGGCCTTGCCACCCCTCGTTTCCCCAGGGGCCCTATTCCTGACCCTCAACCCTGGACAAAACAAAGTTGACATAAGTAACAACTGGGATACTGTGTGTCTGGCACCTACCTGGGTCAGGTGATGTCCTGGCTCTGCATCTGCTGGCTCCTCACAGCATCCTTTTAGTTGGGACCTAGGGCCACATAAAAAATTTTGTTAGATGTGTACCTGGTGAAAACACAAGAAAAGCTGGTGAGAGTGACAGGGACAGGTGCCACCAGCCCCTGGAAGCACAACAATGACTTCCTGTTCCAGGAGTCTGATATGAGGTGACACCCAGCAGGAAACCAACATGCTCAGTCGTGGCTTGGTATGGCTGGGGAGACTTGGTCTTAGCTCCAGAGCAGAGGGAGGACACCCAGAAGGTGCTGCCACTTCCTTGAAGCTGACACCTCCAAAGCCACCTCAAAACAGGCTGATGACCGGGACCCCATGTTCGGTCATGGGGCCCGAGCTGATGAGCTCACACTGTTGTGTAATCCTGGGGTGGGCATTGTGGGTAATGAGGGTCACTGAGCCATGCTAGCAGTGTGTGTACTGGATCTGCTGCTATTGCTAATTATGCAGCTTTGTACAAATCATTCATTCACTCATCACTCTGTTCATTCATTCATTCATTGAAATACTGAGCTTGTTGGAAATCAACAAGCCCTGTGATAAACCTTGACAATAAAATTCAGGACATATTTTGTAGAACCATCCCCCAGAGATGGAAGACCCAGTAATTGTACCAGCACTGAACAATACTGTCATGGCAAGGGAAGCAGGACCTCAGGTCATGTGGGAGCACAGAGACACAGCTGCCTCCCTGGACCTTGGTTTCTTCACCCAAAGAAGGAAGTGGTTGGCACCAAAGCTCTCTGAGTACCCTATCTATTCTATGAAATCAGCTTCAGGTCAAGTCTGAGGTCTCACAGGGTCTGCTCAATAGATCAATGGTCTGGGAAAAGGGTGTAGTCCAACCAGGGAATCCAGCCCCAAGCTCTGCAGCTCTAGCCTGCTTCCTGCTCGGCCAGTCAGCACCAGCTCTGAGCTCTGAGCACTCAGTGAGTGCTGGACTTATGGTTGGGCCCCTACTCCTGGGTCTCAATAGCACAGCCCCAGGAGACCCCAGGTCCTGGCCTCCATTTCTGTCTTCCTCCAGACACAACTAGTCCAGACTGGAAGCCAGGCCACCAGGGCGTGAAACATGTCTTAAACAATAGACTTCTGGCCCAGCAGGATTTCTCAGTGGTCTAAAGTGCCTGCTTAGGAAAGTGAGGTGGCTGGAGGGACCACGGTTCAATCCCCGGCACCACATTCTGAGCCAGCCCTGCCCTCGGGGCAGGCGGAGCCAGCCATAAAAATAAGTAAACAAACAAAACTTCTGAAACAAGAAAAAACAAAAAATAAAATACAATAAAAAAATAAACAAACACGCAAAAGTTCTGAAACAAAAAACAAAATTAAATTAACAATTCGTTAAGGGGGCCTGTCAGGATGGCTCAGTGGTCTAAAGTGTCAGCTTAGGAAAGCATAGGTGGCTGCAGGAACCGAGGTTCGATCCCTGGCAGCACATCTTGCACCAGCCCTGCCCTCAGGGCAGGTTGAACCCGCCATAAAAATAAATAAACAAACAAAACCTGTGAAACAAGGAAAAAAAATAAATAAATAAAATTTAAAAAATAAAATAAAATTTAAAAGACAAACAAACAAAAGTTCTGAAACAAAAAAAAAATAAAATAAAGAAATCAGCTAAAAAATTATTTAAAGAAAAAGAACTGTTGAGCTGAGAAATAAGAGACGCAGAGGGTCCTGGGAGCTTAGCCCAAGCCCCACCCCCACCCACACTCCAATCACTCAAGACAGGAGGGGTGAAAATGGCCCTTGACCCAGCCCTTTGACAAAGTTTACCAAGTTATCACTGTGCTTGGCAACCCACGCCCTTTTACTAACAAGTGTGGCCTGTCAGGGTGACCACCTAGGTGCTAACTGCTACAGAGCCAGCACTCAGCCAATTTCCTGCAACCCTGAGGGTCCTCACAGCTGTTCTGGATCAACACCATGTATGGTGACACAGGTAACTTGGGAGAAAGTTGAGGGTGGTTCTGAAAATATAGCACAGTGAGGTAGCAGCTATGCAACTGACATGGCCCATGCAAAACCGGCCACTATTCTCCCACCTGGGATCTGCTCAGGGCTGCCCAGGCTGAAGCATGAGTAGCAACCTGGCCCCATGTACCACTGAATTCCCAAAGGACTTAAAGGACAACACTGAGAAGCAAAGCGGTTTCTCATCCATTTTTAGACTGCCCAGAGGAGCAAGCAAACATTTGCTGGTGCACGTGCCAGGCCACACGGCTCAGCTCCCCCTTCAGAGCTTGGCTTGCAGGACTCAGAGCTCACATAAGTTTTCCTGCAGAAACCCAGAACCCCTCATGGTCCATGGCCTCCTAGGATTGGTATTCAAACTCCCTGCCCAAGCCGGGTATGGTGGCGCACACCTGTAATGCCAGCACTGGGAGGCTGAGGCAGGAGGATAAGTGAGAGTTCGAGACCAGCCTGGGCTACAAAACTGAGCTCAAGGCCAGCCTAAACTGCACAGAGCGACCATATCTCAAAAGGGGGGGGAAAAAAAAAAAAAAAAAAAACTCC
>PVJA010054268.1:0-11622 GCA_004027025.1 Myocastor coypus
ATCAAAATGACCACAACTCCATGAAGGAGAATGGAAAGAACCCATCAAATAGGGCAAACAATTAAACCCAGGAGAAAAAGAGGTACACAATAGCAGGCTTTCAGCCATTCTTTTGTATACAGCAGCAAAATATTTCCATCATCATATTCTACAAATACGCTTTTCCTGAACCCTCTGGGTCATGATTCTCTCTGGGTCTACAGGGTGGACATCAAGGAAGTAGCAATAGCTCAGACCCACAAATGACACTTGGCCACCAGTAAGCATCATAGACACCATTCATATACATGACATACTAGGACTTTGTGCAATATCCTATTCCCAAACTGTTAGAAGTGCTAGTCACACATTTGCCACTCCGGTATTTATGTTATGTTTATTCTTAGTAATTCTTTACTACCATGGAATCTTTTCCTCAGTTGATATTTTTGTCTATATTAACCTATTCAAATACTATGTGAATACTCTGAATTGATTACAGATTCATACATATGATACACAACATTCCGGCCTCCAAGTTGGATTCACAATTTGATTTGAATTTTGGAATATTGTTTTGAAATATGTAATTTAATTTTTAATTAATTAATATTTAATTAGTTTTCTGAATATTGTATAATTATGTTTTTGTTTTATGACTCATACTGTATGTTTGACTTACAATCTATTTATAAGACATGGTATGATATTTTCTCTTGGTATTAGATACTTTAAAAAGAAGAAGGGGCTGGGAAGATAGCTCAGTAGAATAAGGGATTGAGGCCTTAGTAAGCTCAAAGGCCTGAGTTTAATCCCCAGTTCTGCCAAAGAAGAGGAAGAGGAGGAAGAAAAGGAAGAAGAGGAGAAAGAGGAAGAAAAAAAGAAGAGAAGAAGAAAAAAATATATATATACACACAAGAGAGTTAGGATAGACATACAACTACTTTCTCTTCACTGAGAATAAAAGTTTGTACTAATATTGTTTAGACAAGATATCAGGTTTGCATCTTGATCTCTGAATAACCATTATGAAGACAACAATATACATGGTTTTAATTATTGTAACCATCCTACTAATTTGTACTGAAACTATATCATTGCACTTTTATCTTTTTTTCTCATTAAAATGGATAAAAAACAAAAATTTGCAGCCATGATCCTGGAGGCCTAGCTACAGTCTGGCTGCTAGCAGACATCAGGATCATCTAATAGCTTTACAGGTGCTGGAAATGGAAGAGCTGGAATCACGAAGGCTTGCACTCAGATTTCAGGGGGGTAAAAAAAGGCCTGAAAGGCCAATGGAGAAATCTCAGAGGGTCCAGCCAGATAGCTCAGTGGACTAGAGCTCCTGTATAGGCAGGAGCAGGGACTGGTGTTTGATCCCCAGCTTGTTGTACCAGCCCTGCCCCCAGGGTGTGCTGAGTCAGCAACTGAGACTGGGCGTGGTGGCACACACCTGCAATCCCAGCGCTTGGGAGGCTGAAAACAGGAGGATCGCTATGAGTCCATGCTGTGTGGTGAGACCCTGTAGACCCTATACTAAGTACATTGAAAGAAAGAAAGAAAGAAGAAGAAGAAGAAGAAGAAGAAGAAGAAGAAGAAGAAGAAGAAGAAGAAGAAGAAAGAAAGAAAGAAAGAAAGAAAGAAAGAAAGAAAGAAAGAAAGAAAGAAAGAAAGAAAGAAACCTCTGAGAGAGCAGTGTGTGAAGCTCGGAGAGTGAAGCCAAAAGGGTTGGGAAATCCTAAGAAGTTGGAACCAGGGGCTGCAATAGGTTTTCACTGCCTCAGGGAGCCCCCAGCATTTGCTCTTACATAACTAGAACAGCCCCTCGGCATGGAGGTCAAGGATTCCACAGCACCTCATTTTTTATTGGAAATATTTAACATTCATTTTTGTTTTTATGTGTGCCCGCAGCCAAGGATTTCAGAGAACACTGGGCATGGATCTTTTAGCAATGCCAGAATCATTTCGACTTTGGTAATTCTTAGACGTGGACTAAATATGTTTTGCATAATGAGATAAATATGAGCCTTTCAGCCACCAGGGTAAGAATGTGATATCGCCCCCTTGTGTGACTGGAAGCTGACTGGATTTATCGATGGACTGATCCAGTGGTGAGTTCATCACTGACTTGCTGGTAGGAAGTGTTGTGGTTTGTGTCTAGTTGTCCCCCCACAGCCTCACAGTCATGGGGCAGCTTCCAGAGTTTGTGAGTAATTTTTTGTCCAATGTTCAGATTATGGGTATGAGCGCTATTCCTGCCCTGGGAAGTCTGCATTACACCGTAAGGAGTGGCTTGCTTCTGCTCCTGCCGCTGCTGCCTCTCCTTCTTTGCTCTTTGCCGTCTTCTCCCGCCATAAATGGCTGCCCTCTGCCATGTAGCACTCCACCTTGAAACCAGCTGTTTATGGACTGAAATCTCCACTAACTGGGAGCTAAATAACCCTTTCCTTCTTTAATCCTGGCTGTGTGGTCTTTGTCCCCGCAGGGAGAGAAAAGCGGCCAAGACAGGAGGTTTGGGCTGGGCCGCTGTGTCCCTGGAGGGCGTGCTCCGAAAGGGGTGCTCCTTTTTCCAGCTCCCCTTCTTTCTCTCTGCTTCCTGGCTACCACAGCATGAGCAGCTGTCCTCCTCCCGGCTTCCCCCACACTAATTCAGCCTTGCAGCTGGCCTACCATGGAGGAAACCCAGTGGAGCTAGGAGTCAGATTAAAGCTCTCTGCCTTTAAATTGCGAGTGTTGGACATTTTGTCTCAGTGGCTAGAAGTCTGATTAATTCATTCCTAAAGTAGTAATTCTAAAACACATTGTGTCTTAGTGGAAGATATTTCTAGAAATTAAGACTAGATAGTCAGTAGCTAAAGTATTTTACCTAAAGCTACTCTTGCAGTGCAAACCATTTTAGGAATATAAGTAAGAAGTTTTGAAAAGCAAAGTTAGTTTCTCATCCTTTTTCCTTTCTCCTTTCCCCAGCAATAGAAGAACCAGAGGCTATAACGGGTTTTCACTACCGCAGAGGTGACCTCAACATTTGCTCCTACATAGTGAGAAGAATCCCTCAGCATGGAGGCCAAGGGATTCCACAGCACCCAAGCGCAACACCTGTCACGCTGCAGACACAGGGCCACCCTCCTGAGCCAGAATCACTGCTGCGTCCACCCTTGTGGTGAGGACTGACTCTATGGGTGAAGAAAGAAAGCAGCTTCCCAAGGACAGCCCATCGGCAAAGAAGGAAGACGGGCGGTGCTCAGCAATAACCCTGTGGGACAAGAGCTTGCCTGGCAAGTGTAAGGTCATGAATTCGAGCCCTGGTCCCACAAAAAAAAAAAAACAACAAAACAGTGATGACAGACAGGAGCTAGAGATTTGGATCCATGAGAACCAAGCTCAGGGTAGCTGTCGCTCCTGTCAGACCTTTCCAATCACATGTCCTGAGAATTGTGTGAATGGTTATCATTTTTAAGATGTAAAGTAGGGGAAACCCCAACACTGGCCTCACTACAGAAATTAAGAAACCAATAAAAAGAAAAAGAAAACTGTACTGATTATATTATTTATGATTGGTTATCATTTATGACTAGTCTGAGTATAAAAACCAATAAACTTGGAATTGGGACTTCAGGCTAAAAATATCTCCTAGTGTATATCCAAGTTACATAGGAATGAGATGAATAGGAACCTTTCAGATTATTTCTTTGCTTAAAAGTTGATTGCAGTGATACAGCAGTCATTTCCATAATGAACTAGGAAATGGCTCTGGCCCAGACTTCAGTGTGTGACTAGAGTTCAACCGGTGACAGACGCTGTGTTAAGTGCTTCAGCACACTTTATCCCCACCCCCACCCCCCCCCGCGGGTGTCTAAGGCCAAAGCCCTCACCTTTGCCATTGCTTAAAGAAAATTTTAATGTTGTTTTACTCAGCTATTTATACTCAATGAAAAGATCTCCCAGTGTTTTCCATACACTTTCAGTGAGAGCTCTTTAACAGTTCAGAAGTGAAGATCGGGGTTAGAGCACAGTGTTCCACCTTAGAAGTTCTTAGTGCTTTTTTTTGTGATATTGCTCCTCTTTAACTCATAGGAGAAGAATTACAAAATTATGACTTCTGACTTAAGTAATGTCTGCATTTCTTCATTTAATCAGGTAATCTGCATTTGAAAATATTGGGACATATCTTTCAAAGTTTCCAATTGTATCTTTCCATGAAAAATAATTTTGCAATGCCAAAAAGGTTGCCAAACCCTTCAACCATAGAACAATGCAATGCTTACTTGGTTATTTCAGCCTGACCTTGGAGAAGCAGCTTAGATCAACCCACAGGAGCAGAACACTAGCAGGATGGGACCCAGTGAGCACAGCTGACAGACCACTGTACTGCTGCCAAGCGAGCAGGCCTCCATAGCCCTTACCCTCTGCAGAGGGCAAAATAGGCCACTGGGTAGTTCTGTCAGGGATTCCACTTAAAAAGCAGAGAATGAGCCTTGGAAGCTTGAGTGAGCTGCTCAGGAAGAGAGAGGCTCTGCCCGCCAACTCCCCACCATTGTAGGACCTACAGTGGACCTTAGGAACCTCGCTGAGCCACATGGGAGTGGAGAAACCCCACCCACCACCCCTCTGCCACCCAGGGAGCCTTGACCTGGCGGAAGCCTGGTGCTGGACCCAACCTCCTACACTGCAGGTCAGGCAGCCAGCACACGAAGCACTAGGAACGTGGCAGCCATCATGCCTAGAGGAACACAGGGTAAATCCATTCTAACAAGGGGGACACGTTGCATACAAACTAATAATTCATGATCGGTTCTGTTATAAAACTGTAGACGTTGCTTCTACACTCTAAAGTACAAAATCAATAGTTATGACAGTTGGTTAGTTTCTATATTGTGCTTATTACTAATTGTGCTACTGTGGTAGGAGGTCATATCTGTTGTCATCAGTCATTCTCCCTTGTGGAACAGTATTGGAAAGCTCTAGGGTAATAACTTCACACAGCCTACACCAAAAGACTGGGAACAGAGACAAACAGAAACCAATGTCGTACTCTCAATTAATTGGGAAGGTAGGATCTTGGGACAGACACAAGCCAAGAACCTACTATACAGAGAAAGATATCCATGAAGCACAGACTATTCCTAGAGAGGCCTTAATATTAGTGATGTAGCTACCTATTATACTACTACCAAAACCCACAAAAATTACCACAGAAGACAAAGAAAGAAAGAAAAGAAAAGAAAATGTCAAGACAAGAGCCAGCCAGATAGCTTAGCAAACTAAAGTGACTGTTTAAGCAGAGTGCAGTGGCCAGGATCCCCTGGTGTGCTATGCTGGCCCTGTGCCCAGTGCACACTGAGACTGTGACTGAGACTGGGCGTAGTGTGTACCTGTAATCCCAGAGCTTAGGAGGCTGAGTCACTGTGAGCCTAATCTGCATAGTGAGATCCTGTAGACCCTGTACTAAATAAATTTGAGAGAGAGAGAGAGAGACAGAGAGAGAGAGAATGTCAAAACAAAGGAACAAAATTCAATCTTATACCTCCAGCCCACCCAGAACAAGTCCAGGGAACATCAACTTGGAAGAAGTTGAAGTTACACACCTGAAATTTCTGAAATGAATAACAATTAAAATAAAGAAACAACTCCATCAGCCTATAGGAGAGATCAGATCAGAAATAATCTCTCAGGTAAAAAATAAATGACATCCATAATGAAAGAATTGCTCAGCATAGCTAAAAAGACATAGACACAAAACAGAGGAGCATATAAAAATGATGGAGACCTTGAATGAGTAATATAGGAAAGAATTAAAATGCATGAAACAGATTCAAAGAGCTACCCAGGAAGTTAAGAATTCCATTGAAAGCTGGCAAAATTGATTGAATAAAACTGAAGATAGACTATCAAACCTTGAAGATAGCATAGCAGCTAGGAAATGTGAAAAGAAAGATCTCTTAAAAATAACATGGAACCGGGAAAAAAACAGCTCAACAGCTGCAAGATGTTGCAAAGAAAAACAGTACTGGTAGATGTCAACAAAAAGCAGGAGTCAACACAAATGACATAAAAAGACTGTTTGTAGAAGTAACAGCAGAAAACTTCCTTAAGCATGGGAAAAGAATCTGAAATACAGCTATATAGAACCAAATTAGCCATAACCAAAATAAATCTAAACCCAGACATATAATAATCAAGATCCCAGAAGTTCAACACAAGAACAGAATATTAAAAGCTATTAGAGAAAAGAAACAGATCACTTACAAAGGAAAGCCCATCATAATCATGGCAGATTTCTCAACACAAACCATCCAATCAAGAAGAGCTTGGACTGAAACATTTCAGGTCCTGAAAGAAAGAAGTTCCAACAGAGACCAATGTACTCTGCAAAACTATCCTTCAAAATTAACAGAGAAATAAGATACTTCCATGACAAAGAAGAACTGAAGAAATTTATGACCACCAAAACAACCCTACAAAGAATACTGAAAGACATTCTAGAAAGTGATAAAAATGATCATAATTCCACAAGCAATAGAAGGGAAGCATCATGCAGGGCAAGCAGTTAAACAGAAAAGAAAAGTAGGGAACCAACAGCAGGAAGATAAGTGACCAAGTAGAGCCAATGTGTATCATTTATAACCATTAATGCAAATGACCTCAATTCACCCACAAAAAGAAACAGACTATCAGAGTAGATCAAAGAAAAAAATCCCACAATATGCTATATACAAGAGACACATTTAACTCAAAAGGAAATTCATACGCTGAAAGTCAAAGGTTGAAAAATAATATTCCATGTGCCAGGAACCCAGAGAAAAAACACAGGTAGTAGTTATTCTGTTTGCAGAAGATGAAAAATGACCAAAACAGATAAAGGTCACTACATACTTGTGAGGGAAAAGCTGCAAAAAGAAGAAACAATAATCATAAATATATATGTAACAAATATAGGAGCACCCAACTATGAAATAAAACTTTTAGTAGATATGGACATCATGTAAGCAATAACACACACATAATGGGGAACTTTAACACCCCATGTCACAAAGGGATGAATCATATGTTATGAGTCAGGGCCAAAAGAAACGACAAGAAGACCCAATGAAGGTAGCCCAGAGGACTCGCTGAGATTCATCTCTCAGTGAGCAAAGAACCCCAAAAGCAACCCAGCTTTATTTTGCCTAGTGAGCATGATCTCATGCATAGTCATTTTAGCAAAGGAGGACCATATGCTTAGTCATGAACATGACCACCACCTTTTGACCTTGACCTTTTCCCCATTGCTGGGCTCATACAGATGTTGATCATTAACATTCCAAGCAAGGAAGAAAGCAACAAACAGAGAGCCCACAGGTGAAGCAGCTATCTATCACCTGGACTCCCAGCTTTCCACGATTTTCAGTAACAGACCACGGCTGTCCCTGGGCTTTGTTCATTGCACTCTATTTCTTGAAACGCTAATTAGGCTACAGAGATGAATCAACTAGTTCTTTTTTAAAAATCAGCAAAGCAGTAACCAAACAGAACCAAACTTGTGAACAAATGGACTCAGTAGATATTTCCACCCTAGTAGAGTACTACACCTAGTAACATCAGAATACCATTTTTATTAGCAATACACAGGACATTCTGTAAAATATACCATGTAAAGTGCCTTCCTGGCAAGTGCAAAGTCATGAGTTCGAACCACAGACCCACAAACAAAAACAAAAACAAAAAAAAAAACAGCTTTGTGGAGAGAATGCTTAAGTAAGTGGAAAATAATTCAAATTATCCCGTGCATATTACCTGACCATAGTGTGATGAAATTGGAAATTACTGACAAAAGAAATTACAACAACTCCATAAACATGTGAAAATTAAATGACACCCTCCTGAACAACCAGTGGACAACATTTCACAGATAAAATTAAATAAATTAAACAATATTTACAATGAAATAAAAATGCAGATACAACTTACCAGAACCTATGGGATACAATCATACTCCTTGGAAGGAATTTTATAGTGGTGAATTCTCACATGAGCAAAACAGACAAGCACAAATAAACAACCTAACGCTCAATCTCAAGCTTCAAGAAAAAGAAGAGCAAGTAAGGCCAAAAGTCAAAAAAGGAGAAGTTTAGAAGGATCAGAGGGCAAATTAACATGGTGGAGACTAAGAAAATTTACCAAGAATTACTGAATCAAAGAGCTGGTTCTTTGAAAGAATAAATAAAATTGGTAAGCTCCTAATCAACCTTATCTGAAAGAGAAAAGAAAAAACTCAAATTCAGGCAATAAGGAATAAAAATGGTGAGATCACTATAGATCCTGGGGAAATTCAGAAAATCATTGTTATTTTCATAGGATGAAAAGCACAGAAGAAACAGATAGGGGGCCCGGCGGGATGGCTCAGTGGTCTAAAGCGCTGGCTTGGGCGGCTTCAGGGACCACGGTTCGATCCCCCGCACCACATGCTGCGCCAGCCCTGCCCTTGGGGCGGGCTGAGCCGGCCATAAAAATGAGTGAATAAACAAACAAAGATTCTGAAACCAGAAAAAAATAAATTAAAAAAAAAAAAAAAAAAAAAAAAAAAAAAAAAAAAAAAAAAAAAAAAAAAAAAAAAAAAGAAAAGAAACAGATAGATTCCAGACACATATGAATAACCAAAGTTGACACAAGAAGACAAAAATTCTGAATAACCCGGTAACAGTCAATGAAATTGCAAAAATAATTTAAAACTTTACAACAAAGAAAAGCCCAGGTCCTGGTAGATTCCAACTAAATTCTACAAGAAATTTAGAGAAGATTTAATGTCATACTTCTCAAACTCTTTAGGTAAATTCAAAAGGTAGCAATTCTCCCTTATTCCTGAAGGCAAGATTTACCTGATACAAAATCCAGAGAAAGGTCAAACTGAAAAAAGAGAACTACAGGCTAATCTCCCTAGTGAACATGGATGCAAAACTCTTCAATAATATACTAGCACACAGAATGCAGCAAATCTTCAAGAAAATTATACATCATGACCAAGAGAGTCACTCCAGGAATGCAGGGATGGTTGAAAATGTGCAAGTCAAAAAGGATAATTCATTATATCAACAGAGCCAAACACAAAAATTTTATGATCCTCTCAATAGGTGCAGAAAAAGCTTTTGATAAAGTCCAACACTCATTCATGATAAAAGAAACTATGGAAATCCATATAAATGGTCTTTACCTCAGTTTGATAGAAGCCATCTATGACAAACCAGCAACCAACGTTATACTAAATAAATAAAAACTGGAAGCTGTCACTTTAAAGTCAAAAACAAGATAAGAATATCCACCATCACCACTTCTGTTCAATATAGCTCTTGAAACAGACAGAGCAGCTGGACAAAAGAAATAAAAGGAATAAGAACAGTAAAGGAAGAAGTGAAATTACTATGATTCACAAATGACACAATACTATGCATATAAGACCCTACTAATTCCAACAAAAGAATTCTAGATTTAATTACCAAATTATGAAGCATAACTGGATATAAAGTCAATACTCAAAAATCAGTAGTATTACTGTCCTCAAAACAAACCCACTGGGAGCGAAGTTAGGGAAACCGCATCCTTCACAGCAGCATCCACGAAAATGAAACACTTATGAGTCGGTCTAGCAAAGAAAGTAAAAAGGGCCAGCCGGATAGCTCAGTGGATTAAAGCACCTGCTTAGGCAGATGCAGGGGCCAGGGGTTCAATCCCCAGCATGCCATGCCAGCCCTACCCCCAGGCATGCTGAAATGGCAATTGACACTGGGCATGGTGGCGAGCACCTGTGATCCCAGCTCTTGGGAGGCTGAAAACAGAAGAATCCCTATGAGTCCAATCTATGCAGTGAGACCCTGTAGACCCTGCACTAAAAATATTTTTTAAAAGGAAGTAAAAGATCTATACAGTGAAAATTACAGTACTCTGGGGGGAAAAAAGAGAGAGATCAAAGAGGGTATCAGAAAATAAAAAGATGTTTCTTGCTCATGTATAAGATGATCAACATTGGGAAAATGGCCATACTCCCAAATTACAGATTTAATGCAATCCCAATCAAAACACTCTTAGTATATCTCACAGATCTAGAGAAAACATTCCTAAAACTCATTTGGAACCAGAAGAGGCCCAGACTAGCTAGCTACAAACCCACTCAACCAACTTATCTTTGACAGAGGGTCCAAATATGTTCACTAGAAGAAAGATTACCCCTTTAATAAATGGTGTTGGAAAAATTAACTTTCTAAATGATGAAGGTTAAAATTATGACCCATGACTATCATCATGCACTAAGCTAAAGCCAAAATGGGTCAAAGATCTAAGTGTTAAAAGAGGAACACTAAATCTGATGGGAGAGAAAGGAGACAGTAATCTTTTTTTTTTTTTTTTTTTTGTTTTGTTTTGTTTTGTTTTTGCTGAACTGGGGATTGAACTCAGGCCCTTGCTCTTGCCAAGCAAGTGTTTATTCTACTGAGCCATCTCCCCAGCCCAAGAGATAGTAATCTTGAAGACATATGCGTAGGCAGAGTTCACTAATGAAAACAAAACTGCACAGGAAATGCTTCAAAGAGTCAACAACTGGAATTTTTAAAACTATTTTTATTTCACACCTTCTTGATATTTTAACTGGGACAAATTCAATGTATATGTTAATTTTGAGGAAACTGACATTTTAAAGCTTGTAGATCATCTTTCCAAGATTATGGCATTCTTTATACTGTCAAGATACTGTTTTGTGTCTAACACACTTTCTTTCTTTCTTTCTTTCTTTCTTTTTTTCTTTCTTTCTTTCTTTCTTTCTTTCTTTCTTTCTGTGTCTGTCTGTCTATCTGTCTTTTCTTCTTCCCCTTTCTTTTCTTTTCCTTTCCTATTTTCTTTTCTTTTGCTGGCTCAGCACACCCTGAGGGCAGGGCTGGTGTAGCATGTGGTGCTGGGCATAGAACCTTGGCCCTCTGCGCCTCCCTAAGCTTGTCTAAGCAAGCACGTTAGACCACTGAGCTATTATGCCAGACCAACAACTGGAATATTATCTTATTGAAGGTTTTGCAAATCAAAAGAAATCACCAGTACAATACAAAGAAAACACATGAATTGGGAAAAAGTCTTAGCCAACTGTCCCTGAGACAAAGGGCATCTATCTAGAACATATAATGAACTTAAAAATACAGGCCCCCAAAATTCAGACCCAACGGAGATGGACAACGGAGATAAATACACACTTCTTCCATTGGTTCTCAACCTTTCTAATGCCGTGACCCCACAATACAGTTCCTCATGTTGCAGTGACCCCAAACCAAAAAATAATTTTGGTGGCTACTTCAAAACTGTAATTCCAAATAAATAACATTTTCCGATGGCTTTAGGCGACCCCTGTGTTTTGGTCATTCAACGCCCACCGGGGTCATGACCCACCGGTTGAGAACTGCTGTGACTTAGACAAAGAAATACAAATGGCAAGTAAAAGACCTTTTCAATGAAAACTATAGTACTCTGAAAAAAGAGATCTTAGAAGATCTCAGGAAATGGAAAGATATTCCCTGCTCCTGGATAGGAAGAACCAACATTGTGAAGATGGCCATACTCCCTAAATTGTTGTACAGATTTAATGCAATTCCTATCCAAATACCACCGACATACCTCACAGAGCTGGAA
>PVJA010054269.1:0-11641 GCA_004027025.1 Myocastor coypus
AGGTTACTGATTAGGTAAACATTAACAGAGGTCTGTTTCTATTTCTGAAATTTATGCTCTTTGGTTATTTATGTCTGTGGAAGTTATGTAGAGAAATTCTAGTGAACATGAGTCTATTTACTTAGGTGCTCATCTTTACCTCTACTCATGTACAAGCAATGACATACAACTGAAAAAGATGTACACTCCTGTTTTTACTTTAAAATGTTATATATTTTCATTACTTCAATGTCATTTGAAAATTATGACATGTAATAAATAGGAAAGGTAATCAAACTTTGCAGGAGAAAAGCCATTTTCATTATGGCTATAAAGAAAGCTTAAATAAATAAATAAATAAACCTTAAAATTGTGAGTGCATTTTCTTTGTTCACGTGTTATTATTATGTAAGTGTTATAATTATCCTTCCTTTTCAGTTAAAATGAAAGACACACACACCGCAAAGACTCTCTCTTTAAAAATGTGTGCGTTTGCTTCTAGCAACTTGAAATCATTATGATCTCGAAACATTAATTCTTTTACAGTATTGTAGGGAGGGGTAATTCCCTATGTTGGCAAAAATTTCTTGGATGATTTTCCAGCTAGTTGTTATGTATCTTACCTGAGCAAGAAAAAGGGACACACAAAAATATAAAATTTGTGCACTTATAGAATCCATTAGACTCAAAAAGTTAGCTGGATATGCAATTATGGTCTGTTACAGGATATCACCATGGAGTTCAGTAATAGCGGCTGGGCGGGAGGGGGTGTACTTGGGGAGAAAATCTGGGGTTATTTCAGGAACCTACCACTCCATTCACGGAAAGCAGCTGGTCTCCTCTTTTGAGTCCTCCATGTCTTTCCGCCACTCCTCCAGGAATGATGCGAGAGATATAAATTGGGGAATTTTGCTCTTTTCCTCCCATTACGTTAAAACCAAGGCCTTCGTCGGTCTTTGGCAGCTCAACTACGCGGGGGTGGGAGTGGCCTTCACTAGCTGCAAAAGCTGCGACTGTTGCCTGAAAGAAAAGACATTCCTTTGGTTATAAAATTAGACGATAAGGCTGATATATGCTTTGTGGGAGTTAGTCAGAGCAGCTTCTTATACTTTTGGGCATTTCCTGTGAAACAAAGAACACAAAGGCAGGAGCCTGCCGTCTATAATTTCTTTCTGCAAAGCCCCACTCAGTTATTTCTGGCTTGCTTTCTTTCTTTTTTATTATCTATTTAGTACAAGGTCTACAGAGTTTCACTACCCAGGTCGGACTTGTAGTGATCCTCCTGCTTTTAGCCTCCCAAGCACCGGGACTACAGGCACGCACTACCACACCTGGTCTCAGTCGCCTTTTCAGCGTGCCCCGAGGGTGGGGTTATTTCTGGCTTTCTAGAACTCATTCCTGATGCAAAACATTTTATGTAGAATTCTCTGACAGTCATCTCACTTAGGTGCAAATCCTATTTCTGGCCTCCAGATAGTTTGGGTATATATATCACCTAGGACTATAATTATCATATACATCTGTTGACTAAAGGGGACCCTAAGGCCAGAGATTATTTTGGAGTTTTCTCTTTGCAACACACAGTCTAACTTGGTGCTTGCACACAAATATTCATAAGCAATAAGTGGAAGAGCACTCAGATGAGTATTCTTGAGAGCCTACATTTAATCTCCCTATTGACAGGAAGATTGCATAAATTTAAGGTATTTAAAAATCCAGGATCGGGGGCCTGGCGGGATGGCTCAGTGGTCTAAAGCGCCTGCTTGGGGAAGCTTGGGTGGCTTCAGGGACCGCGGTTCAATCCTGGGCACCACATGCTGCGCCAGCCCTGCCCTCGGGGCGGGCTGAGCCGGCTGTGGAAATGAGTGAATAAACAAACAAAGGTTCTGAAACAGGATTAAAAATAATAAATAAAATTTTTTTAAAAATGCAGGATGCCTAAACTAAAATGAAAATTAAAAGGAAACAAGCAGGGTGTGGTGGTGCACACCTGTAATCCCAGCACTTGGGAGGCTGAGGCAGGAGTATCAGTGCGAGTTCGAGACCAGTCTAGGCTACAAAAGTGAGCTCAAAGCCAGCCTGAACTGCATAGTGAGACCTTGTCTCAAAAAGACAAAAAAGGGGCTGGGGAGATAGCTCCATGGCACAAGTGCCTGCCTGGCAAGTGCAAGGTTGTGAGTTTGAACCCTAGTCACACACACACATGCACACACACACACACACACACACACACAAACACACACTCAAAATTAAAAGGAAACAATAGATCCAAAGAGATTACTGTTTCATATTAACATTCTATATTATTTAGTGAAACATTTTATCTGGTATAGTATTTTTTTTTTCTCTTCTACATTTTACTTTAGCATTTAAACTCCTATGGTGACATAAATGAAATGAACAGTCCATAGCTTTATAACTAAATTTAAAAATACCACATAACTTTATTTTAAAATTCATGTAAATCCCCTTAAATAAGCACAAGAAAACAACTTACCATTTGTCCCCACCCACCCCAGAAAAAATAGCATCTGTTAGTTTCTGCTCAACAAAGATGATCTGCCCGCTTCTCATTTTCCACTTCCGATAGTTTGCCTTAACCACATTTGATTAGATGCCTACTATAAAGTGATTTACTCAACACTGAAAATATTGATTCCCAATGACTGTACATTCTTTTTCCACACACAGCATTATCACATCAATTTAGCATTATGCTACTGCCTGCATTTAGTGACAGATAGTGGATGATATGGAAATAATGGCTTGTTTTTAGCTACATGCACTGGCTCATGCAAACCTGGTCATCATGCATAAGTTTTAATGGCTGACATGGATGCAATGCAGACAGCCCAGAAACAACCAGAAAATAGTGTGCTGTTGCAACATTATGCTGCTATCCTGCTGTTCTACATGAATAAGAAATGAGAATGGTAAAACACTACATAATTCACTTTCCCCTTAATTAAACCATGTAGGGATCATTTTTCTGTGTGTGTTCCACTTCAATACAAGCAAAGCATGATGTGATACTAATAATACTCTCTCTGCCTGGGGGAAAAATCTATGCTGTTCAGTTACAGAATGAAAAACTAAAAAAAAATCAAAGAAAAAAACAAACAACAGGTGATATAACACAAAATAATAAAATAATTAAATATAAAATTCTGGTTATTTTCACTGGTTCTTTCCTTTCGTACATTGTTAGAAAAATAAAATCTCTTAAAGATAAGTAAGGTCCTATTATAATATTTCTTGAATATGAACTACATCAAGGAGTTTAGAAGAAAAGTACTTTTTTTCCCCTAATGAATTATTTTTCCAGAAAATTTCATGATCCTCTTGCTGCATCATTTTCATTAACATCCCTGCAGTCTCTGGATTTGAGCTGTTAAAGAGGAAAGGCAGTCATGACCATGGAAGGTAACAAGCCCTCCCTGTAGGTCAATGCCCCATTCATTCATCAAGCTACTCACTGCTAAACTCTAAACTAAACACAAAGCATGCCGATCAGTGGGTTTAGCTGAGTTCATATCTGACTAACACCAAGTCTTCAGGCCTGTGCAAGGGAACCACGCACCAAGAAGGTTGAGAGTTTATTGGATCAGAGAAATGTGTCAGAAAACCCTACAGTATTTATAAAATGAGCCAGTAGATTTGCTTGTGCCAAGTGGACATTTAGTGATTTCAATGAGATCATTCTCCTTTCTTAAGCTACAGAAGCAGCAGAAAAGTTCAATTTTCCATTAGGATTTTTTACCTGGGAAGTAGTAATGGTTCTAGACTCTGGGCTGCCACTGATGTCTAAATTCTCTTACAGTGTACACACGAGAATACCTGCAACACACACGCGCACAGTCAATTACTAGGTCACCAGGGTCAAGGACTTCTTTAAAGTTGTGCAAGACTTACCTTTGCTGTGGCCCTTGCACGGAATTCGGGACAGCCATTAACTGTTATCGTTTCATGCATATATTGATATACCTAAAATGTTTACATGAAAAATGGGTTAGAATATTAACATTAAAAATATCAATTCTTGCATTGTAGACAGTGTTCATTGCGAGACAGGAGTTCCCTATCACAAGTGACACAGGTCTAAATGAGTATTCTACTCATCTGGGCCAAACTGGGATAAGGAAAGCAATCACATTTATTCATAAATTTTTAATTTATCTGCCTATACTTGTCAAATATAAAGACTTTATATTTGGTTTTATAAAAACTATTTCATGAGTAAACATTTTTACCATTATGTATTGTTATAGCAATATATAAAGTAAGTTATGCACATACTTATTTACTGAATCCTGAAATAGTTTTAAACTAGCTGTCTGTGCTGATATTCTATGAATCTAGGATCAAAATATCTTATCTTTGGCCCAAACTGCCAGCATTTTGAAAGGTACCTTAGTGTTAATGATATGCATCCATAAATTTTTATTTTTATAACAATCTACTCTGTGAATCTGTTTTGGAGCAGGTAAGATAGTCAATGAATCACTTAAGCTTAGAGATTAAAATAGTTTTCCTGAGAATAGGAAAGAAAAGAAAGAGATTCTTAGAATTAGTAACATAGCACAACATGTCAGCTATGGATTCATATTAAAATTTAGATGAAATAGTGGTAAAACCTAGACTCTGAAGGATAGTATAGAAAGCACACAGGTTTTGCTGGTTAAACATAACAGACTTTCATTTGAATATTGCAGTATAACTGGGGAAATATAAAGCCTTGTTCCACTACACTGCCCCTTTTTCTGCCCATGTGAAAAATGGCTGAGTAGTATCTATGTTGTAGGATCATTTTTATTAGAAATTCCACTTCCAGGTCATCTTGATTCTATTATCAATCTTTAAATATCAGATATTGTTAATAATTTAGATTCAAAAATAGAGCTTATTGAAACATGGTAGATAAAGTATTTCCTTTGAAACTTCTAGGGATGGAAATATAAAGTCTACACCAGCTTTTTGTTTCTATTTTTATTTTTTTCTGTATTTAGGACATACAAGGTCTACAGGGTCTCACTATGCAGATCGGACTCACAGTGATTCTCCTGTTTTCAGCCTCCCAAGTGCCGGGAGCACAGGAACATGCCAGCATGCCCAGTCTCCATCACTGCCTCAGCACGCCCCAGGGCTGGCATGGCATACTGGGGATTGAAACCCAGCCATTGAGCTCTGCCTAAGTAGGCACTTTGGTCCACTGAACTATGAGGTTGGCCCTTTATCTATGCTAGTTTTGAAATGAAATGTCCATCTTAAACTTAGTACTGAGAATGATTTTTTTTTCTGAATTTTATGTATTTGGCGCAGGATCTCACTACACAGCTTAGACTTGTAGTGATCTTCCTGTTTTCAGCTTCCCCAGCACTGAGATTATAGGCATGCACCACTATATCAGGTCTTGGTGACTACTTAGGTGCACGTGGGGTGGGACTGGCACTGCATGTGGTACAAGGGATTAAACTTGGGTTCTTGTGCTTGCCAGGCAGGTGCTTAGACTGCTGAGCTATCTCTGCAGCCCCAAATGATTTTTTAAAGGTATAGTTTGAAGAAAATATTGTGAAAAAATAGAAGAAGGTTAAGCATATTGCACTATAGGGTCATTTTGAACTTGAGTAGTAAAGTTCTAAGAATCTATCCAATGATGCATAGAGGTAAAACCCCACTTAGTACTATGCTGAAGATCTGAGAGTGACTCATTAGCTGTTTCAGTTAGGAATAAAACAGGGAAACTGCTATTAAGGTCTAAGTGGGTATTATTACTCTTTCAATTCATCTTATTTCAAATGTTTAAGCCAGAGGTCATGACAGTGACTCCCAAGTCTGACTGACTCATCAGTGAAACAACTGCCTGTTTATCATCTAGGTATGACATCTTCCTAACAGTTTTGATGAGCTCCTTGTCTCCCAAATACACACGGCTGGCTCTCTGAGTCATATTTCCCTGTTGATCTGATTAAAAGGAAACAGACAACATGGTGTGGACTAAAAATTTAGGGCTATAATTTAGAATCTACCTTGGAGCTCTGTACCTTCATTAAGCAGCTGGACGGGCAATTTCTATGGGAAAATCTGAATGGAGATGAGAACAGGTTTTGCAATCTACCACAGCATCTGCAATGAGTCACTTAAAATTCTTAGGTTAACAGAAGGTGCCAGGCCTACTGCTATATTATTTCCTGGAAGGTGCATTCTTTTGTTTTGCAGAGATTGTTCTTCCACAAATAATTTTATTTATTTGCTCTAATAGCCCATTAACAGGAAGATATTCCTTACCTTGCTTCTTTTATTAATGGAAACTCTCGTATCTGATCCTCCATTCCACCTAAAGGTATCGTCTCATAGAGAAAGACCTGCACTCGTGTCTGCTGTGTCCCTCCGCCATTAAACCCCATTCACATCAAATGTCACTGCCAGGATCCTAGCCAGTTGTTATGTCATGGCTGTGCCACATGTGCTCTACTCCCTTACCATCAAGTTAAGTTAACAAAGTTAAACACCCACAGGAATCAAACTGGTTCTAATAGTGCAAAATCCTGCCTTCTCTGTAGTGGTATTTTCCTACCGCCTGTTCTTGACTCCAAGCCCATCAAGCCCTTCTATTTTCCCAGGCCTTTGTACATCCTTCTTATTCTGTTGAGAATGTCTTTTCACACAGCAGACACTTCTTTTTCCATGTTTAATGTGATGGCTAAAGTTCTACTTCAAAATTCTGTCTGCTTTTCAATGTCTTCGCTTTCCTCTAGCAGAGCTTTTCTCCTTCCTCAGTTCCTGAGCAACTGAATTTGCCCTGCTGTTACCATGTTAACTTTTCCAAGAGCAGTGGCCTATATGCTTGCATTCAAAGATGTTTATGAGAGTAATTATTTAGCAAATTACTGGAGGTTACCATCAATTGATTAAGATACAAGATAATTTTGTAAAGCCTTGATATTAAAGTAAATACCCAAAGAATTTCACCAACTAAGAATAATTATCCTTAATATTCCAATTTGATTTTTTAAATTATGAAATGGGATAACAAGGGCAGTACTGTCTAATAATTGTGCAGGCTATAGAAATGGTTTGGACCAACGTGGTTGTGGCACTTTCTCATTTCATTGTATGATGTCAGTCAGTTAAGTACCTGGTTTCTCAGGAACTTACTTTTTCTTATTTGAAAAATTTATTCTTAAAGTCATGATTAACTTGTAGGTCATTCACTAGGGCTGAATCAGAACAGGCTGCTCTATGTATTAAGCAAACCAAAAATTAGTCATTACTATTTTTGTCATTATTTTAAAACTTTTCTTATCTCATTTTTCTCAGAAATCATTTGCAGACAATCTCCTAGGATTAGCAGTCCATGAGTATTCTTTACAAAACATTAATCGAAGGCTGAAGTTCTCGACTGGAGAGATACAGACATCTCTCCTAGAGTTCTTTGGCAATGTGTGCAGCCATTACAGTTGTGACAAATCGGGAAGGAGGTGATCCCCTGGGGCTTCTCATGCTTAGCTGGCTGGAGGCCACTCTACACACAGGGAACTCTCCCCCACCAAAGATCTAACTGGAAAAACTTCAGTAGTACTGACACGGAGAAAATGTGATCTGCAGAATCAAGCTGTTTCTTTTCTACTTTATATGCCATGCCTAGTAAGCCATGAAAACACAGTTGTATGGCACTGAGAGTCTTTGTAAATGTTTATTAAATAATTTTTGGATAAAAGTATTATGTTTCTGGTGTGCATTTAACAAGGATTATTGATTGATTGATTGATTGATTGATGGTACCAGGGATGGAACTCAGGACCCTGTGTTTGGCAGGCAAGCACTTATTCTATTGAGCTATCTCCGTAGCCCCTAACAAGGATTTATTTGGACCAAATAAGTAAATGCTTTATATTCACAAGCTCATTTATTTCTCACAACACATCATTTAGATTCTCTGTTCACAAAAAAAAGTGAACCACTGAGATACTAATGTGCTCCTGACTATATACCACAGTAGTTGCACAACTGGAACATAAATGTATACCTAGCTGCATCCAAAATTGTTCTTCTTTTCAAATGTTCCTTCTATTAACAGAGCAAAATGTGAATATGTTGGCAATATGTGTAAAGAAAACCCTTGCAAATGTAATAAGTATGTCTTCACATTTTGAATAGTAGTATTTAAAAACTCTAGGAAGTATATTATGTGTTTCTGTGTGCATATGTAGTGGTAAGAAGCACACAATTCTGAAACCAACAGATGTTTTTACTCCAAATGGAAGTGAAACATTACTTTAACTCCTTTTATGATAATGATGAAGCAAGACTATTGGACATAAGTCCAATATTGTTGTAAATCTTTTCTTCTTGTGAAAGATGTGAGATGAGCGGGGTGTAACCTTGTTACAGAGTCAGGTTAACGTCTGAAGATACTAATTTTGTTCCGCTATCTGTGTCACCTTATGAACTTCTTTGTTCTTTCATTTCCTAAGATACAGAATATATTGTTGCCCACCTTAATTTTCAAGGACAGATACAAAATTTGAAGAAAGTTATCATGGAAAGCAAAGTATTTTATCAGATACCCCGAGAGAGTTCTTAAACAGAAAAGAAGAAATGGTTAGATAAGCTTCTATGAGGGTCAGCAGGGCTTGGAGCCCCCTGAATCTGTTGGGCACCACATTTCTGATGAACTTCAGCAATGGCATTCCTAGACAGCCCATCGAGCAGGCTGGGTTCAATTTTCAGTACAAGTCAAGTTATGGGCAGAAACTTTAGTACAGGGTTTCATCCTTTATTTCCACAGCGTCAATTTTCTATCCTTCAACCAATCTCACAGATTCAATTGCATTTTGCATATTTAGAATTTATTCTAAACTAAAGAAAATTTACAAAGATATATCACTTGAATAAGCAATGGAGTTGGAGTGAGTCAGTTCAGAAAGTTCACTCATCTGTCCTGCTAACATTTACTTCGGAATTATTCTAGGCTATGTGTAAGACATCTGGGTTGAATTATGAAAGAAAAAAAAAACAGTGTTGCTTCTAAAATTTTTAAAGAACATTAAGTTTTAATATAAAGTGGCAATTTTAATTTTTTATGGATGAATTACATTTTACTTTTCTTTATACTAAAAAAGCAAATAGATTGATTTTTATGGATGGAAATGTTATCACTGAGAGAATAACAAGTAAAACTGAAATAAAAGCTTTATGTTGACTTCAATGTATCTGCCAAGTTTAAAATAGCATTCCTATTTAGCAATAGTTAAGCTAAACAGCTAAAATTGTAGCAGAAGGATTTTAGCTTTTGAGCTTTCATTTATATTAAAGCCAGAGAATATCACAATATAAACTTTCTAGTGCAAGCATTCTGATCTTGAAAATTTTTATTGCTTTAGAGAAGAAGGAAAGCAATGGCAAAGCTATTTTGCGAGTCTTATCTTGGATCTGTTTCCTATGAGACTTTAAACAACCTACCATCTGTGCAACTTAATTTTCTGTTATATAAAATCCTATCAAAGAGGCAGCCAGAGAAGATAAAGTATGTGGTTTCATAAACCTAACCCATTATTCTCATTATTCACTTATTATAATTTATGATTCCTACTATTATTATTCCATGAACAATTAACACTAGTATTGTATGAAGCCAGCCTTCAGATTGTACATGCTCACAGAGCAGTGAGTTCAAGTTTTTCTTTGAATTTAAAACTAAATTTTGATTACTCTGTCGTTTACAGAATAATATTTTGATATTACTTCAAAATTCTTATGTGAGGGCTAGGGAGATAGCTCAGCAGTCTAAGTGCCTGCCTCGTAAGCTCAAGGACCTGGGTTTGGTCCCCAGTATTGTAAGTCATGCTGGCCCCAGAACTCAGGGTTCACCCTACCAGACACCAAAACCAGGTGTGGTGGTGCACACCTGTAATCCCAGTGCTGAGAGGATGAGACAGGAGGATCACTACAAGTCTGAGCTTCACAGCATGACCCTGTACCAAATACTAAATAAATAAATGATTAAAATTAAGTCTTATGTGAGTGTCTTAGTTATTCTTCTCTAGTTGCTGGGACAAGCACCAGACACTCAGAATAAGGGAAGGAAAGGTTTATTTAGCTCACAGTTACTGGAGGTTTCAGTTCATATTCAGCTGGCTCCAAGGCAGACAGTAACCTTTCAGGAAGGCTAGTAAGAGAAAAAGAGCTCAAGCAGCTAACTTCTCTTCTTCCCTCACACTGAAATGCACATCACCTGCCCCAGGCCAGGTGCAGCACCCATTTCCATAATAATCAGTTACAAATTTCAGAAGCCACTTCATGACTACATGAGGCTTTGGGGAGACACCAACCATAGCAGTGAGGTAGATGCTAGGCAGGATCATCTCACACAATGCCCATCTCATCTGTCTGGCCACAGGACACAGTTCTCCCTACGAAGAGCTTGACTGCTGCCTACAGAGAGGCTTCTGCAAAGATGCTATTTTACTGGTGCTGTGTTGTCCCTTCCTGTCTTTTACTTCTTATAGAAGTAGACTTCTTGCACATAAATCAACTATACCTGTAGACCCCAACTTCTAGAGGAAGGACATAAAAGTGTATAGCTATCAACTCTGATTATTTGGGGGTCCTGAATCCTTGAATTTAGGCAACTAGAAGTTTTCTTTTTCTTTTCTTTATTTTATTTTATTTATTTATTTATTTATTTATTTATTTATTTATTTATTTATTGTAATATGGGATTAAACTCGGGACCTTGCACTTGTCAGGCAAGCTCTGATCCTGCTACACTATCTCCCTGGCCCTGTCTTTCCTATTTAGTGAAGAAATTATTCATTTGCTTAAGCCAGTTGTTATGGTTTATGTCTAGTTGTCCCCCCAAAGCCTCATGCAGTCATGGGCGGGGACTTCTATAGACTGAAATTTGACTCATGACTCACTGGGATTATGTGATTTAGTACTGATCTAGAGTTTGAGACTTGATCCAGGATCCCTGGGATTATGTGTTTTAAATACTTCTGGGATTATGGGTATAGCCTAAAGCAGATGGGCTGAGGCGGAGAGCCTGAATTTAATATAAAGAGAGACAGAGAGACAAACTGGGGTTGTTACTCTGCTGCCCTGGTTGATCAATTGCCTCCGTCGCAATTGTTGTTGTTCTGCCTCCATGAAGTGGATGTTCTCTGACCTGTTCAACTCAGTCTCAGGCCATCTGAATATGGACTGAAACCTTCAGTACCTGTGAGCTAAATAAGCCTGTCCTTCCTTCACTTTGGGTGTCAGGTATTTGGCCCAGCAATGAGTAAAAAGTAGCTAAGACATCAGTGAAGTTGAATCTTCTGTTAAGGAAAAACATACTCCTCATTGCTTCATTTTTCCAGTAAACTTCATTTAGAACTATGCTGTCTTTAGACTCTTCCTCCAATTTGGAAAGATATAATTTTCTCCATTAAAAATTAGTACATATGTGTAAATAATAGGGACTAGAAGCTGGGAGGATAGAACAAAGTCTAGTTGTATACAAAAGCAGAAATTCTTTATGATTTTTTTTCAATTTTTTTATTGTTTAAATTTAACAATGGTTATATTACATATTTTCATCATCAGATGAGTTTAGATTAATACATATAGGTATATAAGATTGATCAAACAATTAAACATTAACCTTTCTAAATCCACATTA
>PVJA010054270.1:0-11645 GCA_004027025.1 Myocastor coypus
TCAACAAGACCTCTACTTTACATTTAGAGCACAAAACAGAGGCAGGCACACAACAAACACTGGTGGGCACCAAAACTCACACTCATGGGTAAGATAAATCCTGGCACCTTCCCCAGTCTTCTCAGGGATCCAACACTCCAGGAAAGGCTACCCATCTCCCTTCTCCTAAACTGCCTCCCAAAGGTAAAAGCGCTCTCTGCCCTATCCAAACAGTTGCAGGGCCACAGATACTAGTAAAGGGGGTCACAGCCAGTGCACAGGCACAGCTTACGCAGAGGAGAGACAGTCAGCCCATCTTCCTGCTGCACTCAGAGCTCCCAGATGCTCTTAGCTCTTCACCCTCAAGTGTGAGTAAGCCTCCAGCATTACAGACACACACTGAGACAGACACACTGAAGCTAAGAAAGGCCAGAGTGGTCCCAGCTCAGGGAGCAAGATGTGCAGCAGGAAGCAGGGTAGTGCTGGGCCTTCCTGAACCCCACCCCACAGTAACTCTGAGAGAACCCTGAGTCTTTAGTACATATCTAACCAATAAAAATAAAGAGATGGGTCAATCTGGGCCAGAGAAAGCAAGCAAGGGGGGAGGGGTGGAATGGAAAGGGAGGGGTGGGAAGGAGAGGAGAGTAGAAGAGAGAAGAGGAGAAAGAAAAGAAGAGAGAAACAAGAGAGGGAGAGAGGGAGGGGTGGGAGGGACAGCAGGCAGTCTGTCACTGGAAGTGTAACTTGGCACAGCTACTGTATAATTAGGTACTCTATTAATATCAAAGATTACACATGCAATTTTACATATATATATACATATATATGCAAAATTCTCTAGCTTCCCTCACAGATACATAATCGCAATATGTAGATTAAAAAAAAAAAAAGCCAAATGCCCATCCCCAGTAGAATCTATAAGAGCGCATTGATATATATGCATGCAATGGAATCCCAATAGAAGTGAAAATGCATAAAACGTGTAACAAATGGTTATATTAAGAAAATAGCATGGAAATGAGTAATTCCTATATAAATCCCCCAAACAAAAATTAAATATTTGTTACAGTTTGTATTTAACTAGAGTACTTGGGCCAGCAGAGGAGAGCCACTGCCACCCCTGGCTGACACAGGCACTGGGCGCACCAAGCTGTTGCTCCTGGCCTGGCTGCTGGAGGCCCTGCTGCTGCTCAGCATCTGAGCACAGGTGGCCAGCCAGGAGCCTGGGCCAGGACAGAAACCTCTGCCCCCCACTGCCACCCCTCCAGCCACAAGAAAGTGTGCTACCCAGCTTCTGGTTGGAGCTCTGAAGCTGCTACTGCCGTGGAAACTTGCAGTTCATGCAGGGCATGCATGGGCAGTGAGGAGAGCTGGGGTAGCTCAAGTACACTGGAGCTGCATACCATCTTCCTGGCCCTGGTGTTCAGGCCCCTGGCTGGTTGTACACATCAGTGGTTGTGGCTGTTAGGGCACATGAATGTGGGGGCACCTGGGCATCTTGGATTAGTCTTCCTAGGACAGGGTACTGGGGCCTTTCTGCACTGGGCCTATATCCCTCAATCCCATGATACTGTGCTGCATGGAACCAGCTGTGGAGGTGGCCTGATCCATGCACAAAGCAAAAAAGATTCTATTCCACAACAAATAATCTCCCAGACTCAAACATGCTTTTTTTAAAAAGTGTATTTAGTACAGGGTCTATAGGTCTCATTATGAAGCTCAGACTCATAGTGATCCTCCTATTCTTAGCCTTCCAATGCTGGGATTACAGGCACACACAACCATGCCCAGTATCAATCACTGTCTCAGCATATCCTGCGGGGAGGACACTCCTTGTGGTGCTGGGGATCAAACCCTGGTCCCTGTGTCTGCCTAAGGCATTTTAGTCCACTGTGCTAGCTGGCCCTCTAAACATGCTTTAAGAGTTATTACATTCCTTTTAAAAAGTATTGTTAAATTCCTTTCCAGCCAGGTGTGGTGGTGCATGCCTATAATCCCAGCACTCGGTAGGCTGAGACAGGAGGATCAGTGTGAGTTTGAAACCAGCCTGGGCTACAAAAGTGAGCTCAAGGCCAGCCTCAACTGCATAGTGAGACCCTGTCTCAAAAAGACAAAAAAAAAATTCCTTTCCAGGGGCTGGGGAGATAGCTCAGTAGAATAAGTGCTTGCCTGGCAAGCACAGGGGTCTGAGTTCAATCCCTGGTTCTGAAAAAAAAATAACTCCTTTCCAATCACTTGGTGTGATAATATGTTGTCCTATAAGTTTTATTACACATAAGGTAAAAGGGGCCATAAGTAGCAGTAGCTTATGTTAATTATTTTAATGTCTTAAAGGGTACAGCTTGATGAAGACATTTAACTTACTCTGGTTAGCAGGAACTTGAACTTCAGTTACAAGTTCCCACATGATACAAACCTCCATGGATTCCCCCACACGTCTGGCTTCTTTTTAGTGTCCATTTGGAAGGGAGAGAGAGAAAATACTCTATTCTCTAAGAGGCAAAAGTTCCAACCTATGATGCAGCAAAATTTCTCCGAGTTGAAAAGATGGGAATTACCACCCGTGGCTCAGCCAAAGTCATCAGGGTGGCTGCCATTCTGCCATCTTCCTCCCACGTGGGATCCAATTCCAAAACAGTGGCCCAAGCCATATCCTTTGTGGCCCTTTCAACAAGCGTAGGACAATTAGGATGCTCCCTAAGTCAAGTCCACTAAAAGAAAGTATATATAGGAATCAAGAATACAACAAACATTTCTGTCTACATCTATATACATCATATATATATATATATATATATATATATACATATATATATGTATATATATATATATATATATATATACGTACATACACACATATTTTATCTGATGACATCAGTAGTTCTCTCTCACTTTTGTGCCTCATGAGCCCATTTTCCTCTTTGGCCCTAGAACCCATTTCTCTCTTTGCCCCAGATTTTATACCTGACATCAGTACCAATACACTTTTGTGATTAATATTGATGGTACCAATCCACTTCTTCTACTTTTGTGAACACAATGAGAAATGCCCCCTCATCCACTATTTATTACTCTTGTTCCTATTTTGGCTCCATATGCCATACGTACAGCTCTCAAAGTTCCCAGAGGAAAACATGGTGAGGGGATGAAAAAATAAATTTAAGAGGTCAGGTGGAGCCCTCTAACCTCGTAGGAAGAAAGGAATTAATGACAGTGCATTGATTAATGGATGGAAGGATGGATGGATGGATGGATGGATGGATGGATGGATGGATGGATGGATTTCGCAGGTTGGAGTCATATGACATTGTTTGGCCTAGCAACTCATTGTTTGGATCGTCTTGGGGCTTGGCACCCTCTGGACTGAAGCAGCTTGACCGCATGGCTTTCCTCAGGAGCTCTTTGTTCTTAGACTGGCCATGCCTTACCTCCTATATGTAACCAATTTTTAGCTTCAGCAACTCCCTATAAGTTAGGACAACTATAATAAAAACCAAAATTTTAAAAAGTGCTAGGATGTAGAAACACTAGAACCATCGTCTATGGCTTGTGGAAATGAACTACAAGGAACATGCGGAACATGCTAGGTGAGCAAAGGACCACACATGGTGTGACCTCATTTATATGCCATGTCTTGAACAGATGAATTTATAGCAATAAGACAGATATTAGATGAATGACTAAGACCAGAGTGCCTGAGATTAATGTGAGCACATCTTGCTGGTATGAGACTTTTCTCAGGGATATGAAAAGTATTTTAACATGAAAAAATCATATACGCACAATTCTTGTGAATGTACTGAATCACGGAATTTCATACTCAAGGGGAAAACTGTCCATGACATCAGTGATAACTCAGTAAAACACAAACCACAAAATGTGATGAACCACCTGCTCATCTCCACCTCCACAGGCACTACCTCACAGAACCCTGTACCCTCTCTGAGCCCTGTAACAACCATTGTCACACTGGTCTCCCTGCCTCTACATTCAGCTCTTCAGTACACAGAGACAGCTGTGAGGATGGAGGCTGTCTCTCAGAGACACAATTGGTGACATATATGCTCAGAACCCTCCAGTGGCTCCCTAGTGTCCTCAACCAGGCTTCATGTTCAAGTTGCACCCACCTTTCCATCTCAACACAGCCTGCATGCCTTGTGCCTAATGAAGACCAGTGAGAGTCCAGGACAAGGTCATTCCTGAACTAGAACATGTCCAATTCCTGATCCTATATCCTGACCCCAATTTTGGCCTAGTTGGACATTAAGTACTCTTATGCCCCCATAAGAATCATTGATTCTTTGTATTATTTTTTCTCATCTCAATTGCATTAATTTCTTCTCTTATCTTTATAATTTCCTCCCTCATGTGAAGTTTTCTTTTTTTAATAAGGATGAAAAAGACATATCTCTTATTCTTTTTATTATTATTTAAATTACTCTATTTTAATTATAAAAAAACAAGTTAGTAGGATGGTTACAATAATTAATACCATGCATATTATTGTCTTCATAGTAGTTATTCAGAAGACAAGATGCAGACCTGATATCTTGTTTAAACAATATCAGGGCCCGGTGGGATGGCTCAGTGGTCTAAAGCGCCTGCTTGGGAAAGCTTGGGCGGCTTCAGGGACCGAGGTTCGAGCCCCGGCACCACATGCTGCACCAGCCCTGCCCTCGGGGCGGGCTGAGCCGGCCATAAAAATGAGTGAATAAACAAACAAAGGTTCTGAAACAAATAAATAAATAAATAAATAATTCTTTAAAAAAATAAAAAAATAAACAATATCAGTACAAACTTTTATTACCAATGAATTAAGACAAAGTAGCTGTATATCTGTCCTAACTCTGTTGTGTATACATATGTATATATATACTTTTTTCTCTTTAAGGTTTCTATACTAGGAGAAAATATCATACCATGTCTTATAAGTAGATTGTAAGTCAAAGATACAGTATGAATCATAAAACAAAAAGTATAATTAAATAATATTCAGAAAATTAATTAAACATTAATTAATCAAAATTAAATTGAATATTTCAAAACAATATTCCAAAATTCAAATCAAATTGTGAGTCCAACTTAGAGGCCAGAATGTTGTGTATCATATGTATGAATCTGTAATCAATTCAGAGTGCTCACACAGTATCTGAATAGACTAATATATACAAAGATATCAACTAAGAAAAAGTTTCCATGGTAGTAAAGAATTACTAAGAATAAAACATAAAATAAATACTGGAATGACAAATACATGACCAGAACTTCTAACAGTTTGGGGATAGGATATCGCACAAAGTTCTAGTATGTTGTGGACATTATATTACTGGTGGCCAGGTGTCACTTGTGGGATTGAACTACTGTTGCCTTGATATCCACCCTGCAGATCCAGACAGAATCATGACCAATAGGGTGCAGAAGTCCATCTGTAGATGATGCTGATGGACATATTCTGCTGCTGTATACAAAAGAATAATTGAAAGACTGCTATTGTATACCTCTTTTTCTCCTGTATTTGTTTGCGCTATTTAATGAGTTATTTCCATTCTCCTTCATGGAGTTGCGGTCATTTTGATTGTCTTTTGACATTTAGAATGTCTTTTAATAGTCTGTGCAGCATTGACTTTGTCATCATGATATTCTTTAGTTGTTCTCTGTCCTGGAAGTATTTCATTTCTCCATTGAACTTGAAAGAGTTTTTTAGGGTATATCAGTCTGGGCTGGAATTTGTTTTCTTGCAAGATTTGAAGTACTTTGCTCCATGCTTTAGCTGACTTGATGGTTTGTGAAGAGAAATCTGCCATTATTCTAATGGGTTTCCTTTAAATGTGATCAGTTTCTTTTCTCTAGTGGCTGTTAGTATACTGTTCCTGTGTTGAATTTCTGGGATCTTGATTATTATATGTCTGGGTGTGGTTTTAATTGGGTTGATGTTATTTGGAGTTCTATATGCTTCAGTTACCTGAATATCAAACTGTTTCCTCCTATCTGAAAAGCATTCTGCTATTAGTTCAGCCCATATTCTTTTTATGTCATTTGTATAGACTCCTTCTTTCTCATTGATGCCTATTAGTCTCACATTTTTCATCTTTGCATCATCTTGCAGATGTTGAATTATTTTTTCCTGCGTCCTAGTTGTTTTTAAGAGATTTTTTTTCTTATCTCTTCACTAGCTGCAATAGTGTCTTTAAGGTCTGAAAGTCTATTTTCACTTTCATTCAAACAGCTTTGCCGGTTTGTGATTGAGGTTTTAAGTTCCTGTATAGCACTTTGAATCTGCTTCATACATTCCATTACCTTCCTATATTGCTCATTCAAGGATTCCATCATTTTTCTACTCTCCTCTACTTTTTATCAGTGTCTTCTTTAGAAGCACTATTTCTTTTATTATAGGTATTATTTCTCTTTGTACTTCAGAAATTATTACTGATATCCTGATCTGATTTCCTCTATGCCTTTCTCCAGTTGTTTCTTTACTTCAGATGCTATTATTGCAGAGATTTCAGGCATGTGGTTTCCAATTTCTTCTATGATATTGTCTCCTGCATTTGTTCTGGGTGGGCTCAGGGCCTGAGAGCACATTTTGCTCCTTCTCTTTGTCATTTTGTATAGCCCTGCCTTCTGACCTTTGGTGGAGTTCTTACCTTACCACCAGATCTGGATCTACCATGTTCAAACTTGTCCAGGTGGGTGTGACTTGGGTCTGGCTACTGAGCTCCACTTCTTCCTGCTGCAACCCTTGGAGGTGAATCTGCTGTGCCACTCTGGAAAGATGCTCTGATCCTGGATCAGATGGGTGGGTCTTATCTCTAGTCTCTTTGCAGGGAGTTCTGCAGCAGTTTTCCACACTGGGCCTGTCTGATGGATGCAGTTCCACTCACCCATCATGTTTTATTGCTGGGTGGAATGAGTTTCTGGTGGGCCCAGGGCAGTCTACTTTACATTCCAGGCTTGGTTGCTGGGTTGAATGAATTTCCAGTGGCAGTCTCACTCAGGTGCCAGGCCTGGTTGCTGTCGAAGTTTGGTTTTGATGTGCTCTTATTTATCTAGAAGTTTGAGGTTTCTTCTTTCTTTCTTTCTTTCCTTCTTTCTTTCCTTCCTTCCTTCCTTTTTGCTTTGTCAGATACAGGGCTTCACTATGAAGCTCAGGCTCACAGCAATCCTCCTGTCTCAGCCTCCCCAGCACTGTGATTACAGGTGTGCATCACTACACCCAAAACAGCATACTCTACTGGGGACCAAACTTGGGTTCTTGAGCTTGCCACACTAGTGCTTAGACCTCTGAGCTACCTCCCCAGCCCTAGAAGTTTGAGGTTTAATATTTGGTTGTTTATTTATCCTGTTCTGTTTTACTGATGTGAAAGTTCATTGCTGTAAACCTTCCTCATAGAATTGCTTTCATCATATCTCATAAGTTCCAGTATGTTACATCTACATTATCATTAATTATAGTGTTTAATTTCTTCAATTTTCTCTGTAACCTATTGGTTGTTCAAAGGGGTGTTGTTTAATTTCCATATGTGTATGTAGTTTTGTGGTTTCTTTTGTTTCACTAAACTAAGGACAGATAATATACATGGGATGGCTTCAGTTCTCTACATTTATTTAAACATGTCTCTTGTGGGCCTATATATGGTCTGTTTTGGAGAACATTGAACGTGAAGCTGAGAAGAATGTGTATTCTACTATTTTAGGTTGGAACACACTGTAGACATCTACCAAATTTATTTGATCACAGGCTTAGTTTAATTCTGATATTTCATTATTGATTTTTTGTCTAGTTGCTTTATCTATTTATTAGTGCACTACCACTATAATTATGTTAGTGTTTATTTTATTTTTCATGTCTGTTAATATTTGTTTTATGTAGTTGGGGTTGCTTTTACTATTATGAGTCTCTTCTGGTTTCAGATGAATTTTAGGAATGTTTTTTCTAGATCTGTGAGATAACAGTAATTGTATTTTGATCAGAATTGCACTAACCAGTATAAAAGTTTTGGGAGTATGTCTATTTTCACAATGTTTGATTTTCCTACTCACAAGCAAGGAATATCTTTCCAATTTTGAGATCTTTGAACTTTTTTTAGAGTGATGTAATTCTTACTGTATAGATCTTTTATTTCTTTTTGTTAGATTAATTTCAAAGTATTTTTATTTTTTTAGATGCTGTGTGAAAGGTGTGGTTTTTCTAGTTTCTCTTAGTATGTTTATTGTTTATATATAGGAATGCTATTGATTTGTTTAGTGTTCTCCTATTAGCCAGTTATGCTACTGAATTTTATTAATTCTATGAGTTTTTTCGTGGAGTTATTCAAATCTTGCATGTAGAGTATCATGTCATTTGTGAATAATGATAATGTCACTTCTTTCTTTCCTACACTTATTCTGTTTATTTCTCTCCCTTATCTAACTGTTCTGGCTAATGTCTCCAGAATTATATTTAATATGAGTAGTGACAGTGGATATCTTTATTGTGTTCCTGATTATAAAGTGAAAGCTTTCAATTTTTGCCCATTTAGTATGATGTTGGTTGTTGGTTGTTGGCTTTTATCAGATTGAAGCAAAGTCCATGTATTCTACTTCTATGTATTTTTTTTTATCATGAATGAGTGTTGGAGTTTGTCAAAAGGTTTTTCTGCATCTATTGAGATGATCATGTGATTTTTATCTTTGGCTCTGTTACATTTATTGATTTGGATATATTGAATGACCCCTGCATTCCTGGAATGAATCTCATTTGGTCATAGTGTATAATCTTGACAATTTACTTCATTCTATTAGCTAGTATTTTATTGAGAAATGTCACATCTATGATCATTAGGGTATTAGCCTGTAGTTCTCTTTTTTTGGTTGAGTCTTTCTCTGGTTTTGGTATTAAGGTAATATTGAGCTCCAGGGATGAGTTACAGAGAATTTCTTCCCTTTCTATTTTATTAAAGTATTGGAGAAGAATGGGATTAAATCTTCTCTAAACTTCTTGTATAACTCAGTTGTACTCAATCAGGACCTTGGGTTTTTGTTGTTGATAAATGTTTTATTATGTTTTCAATTTCATTGACTAATATTGGTTTATTCAGGATTTTTATATCTTCTTGATACAGCTTTGGTAATTCATATGCATCTAGGAAACCTGTCTATTTCTTCTCTGGGTTTTTTTTTTTTTTCCCCTATGAGAGTAAAGACTTTCAAAGTAAGTACTGATTGTCTTGCGAATTTCTACAGCATCTATAGGGATTTCACTCTTTTTATTCCTTATTTCATGGGGTTTTTCTTTCCTTTTTTTTGGGGGGGGGACAAGATTGACTAGAAGTTTATCAATTTTACTTATTCTTTCAAAGAGTCAACTCTTTCATTTATTAATTTTCATGTTGTTTTATTAGTCTCTATTGTGTTTATTTCTGCTCGGATCTTTAAAATTTGCTCCTTTTTATTTTTTCCATTTTAGGGAATGGTCTACAGGGTGTCCAGGGTCTCACTACTAGATCATACTCATAGTGATCTGCCTGTTTAGAGCTCCACAAGAGCTGGGATTACAGGTGTGTGCCACCGTGCCCAGTCTCAATTAATGTCTCAGGCATGGGGCTGGCAAGACAGGCCCTGGTTTTGAACCCCTGGACCCTGCACCTGCTTGCAGGTGCTTTAATCCACTTAGCTATTTGGTTGTCCCATTGCTCCTTTCTTTGGGCTTGGGTTTGACTTGCTCTCCTTTTCCTAGAAGCTTGAGATGCAGCATAAGTTTGTTTATGTCTACTCATTCTGTTTTCCTGGAGTGGAATTTCATCACTATGAATTTCACTTTGAGGACTGCTTTCAGTGTCCCACAAATTGTGCTACATTATATCAGCATTTTCATCTGATTATAAATATTGGGTCTTTTTTTCCTTTAATTTAATCTGTGACACATTGGGTTGTTCAGGAGATGTTATTTAATTTTCATGTGTTTATGGAGATTTTGCATTTTCTTTTGTTAATAAGTCCCAATTTCATGGCACTGTGGTCCAGTAATATGCATGGGATAATTTCACTTCCTTTGCATTTACTTTAGTATGTTCTATGTGCCACTACATGATTTATTTTAGAGAACATCCTGTGTACAGCTCAGAAGAATATATATTCTAGTGTTGTTGTGTGGAATAGCCTATAATGGTCTGCTAAGTCCATTTGTTTAAAAGGTCGGTTTGGTTCTGGTTTTTTTTTTTTTTCTGAGTTTTTCTAGTTGATCTATGCGGTGTTAACTTCACCCATTACAACTGTCTTAGTGCTTATTTGCTATTTTATGTCTGTTAAGGTTTACCTTATATAGTTAGGTGCTCCTATATGTGGTGCATAAGCATTTATGATTGTTATCTCTTCTTCTTGCAATTTTCCCCTAACAAGTTGTTATAGTTTATATCTAGTTGTCCCCTCCAATGCCTCATGCAGTCATGGGGTGGGGACTTCTCCAGTTTGAGGTTAACTCATGATCCACTGGGATTATGGGTCTTAGTACTGCTGGAATTATGGGTGTGAGTACTACACCCAGCCTTGGGGAGGATAGCCTGAATGTATCATAAGAGAGACAGAGAGACAGACTTTTTTCTGTAGCCATTGTTGCTGCCACTCCTCCATTTTCTCTCCCTTGCTCTTTGCCCCTAAAATAGATGCTCTCTGCCCTGGAGCCAGCTGAGTATGTACTGAAACCTCCAGTAACTGTGAGCCAAATAAACCTTTTCTTCTCTAATTTTGAGTGTTGGGTATCTTATCCCAGCAACGAGAGAAGAGTCACTGAGACACAAGTATGTAAGACCCTTTGTCTCTTTTGATTATTCTTGATTTGAAGTTCACATTGTTTGCAACCAGAAGAGCTACCCCTGCTTTTCTGGGTTCCTGTCACATGCAGTATTGTTTTCCATCCTTTGACTTTCCTTTTGAGTTAAAAGTGTAAATTTCCTTTTGAGTTAAATGTGTTACTTCTGTATGCATATTGTTGGATTTTGTTTCTCAATCCACTCTGTCAATCTGTTTCTTTTGATTGGTGAATTGAGGCCATTTACATTAATGATTATTACTGATATGTATTGGCTTATCTTTGCCATTTTATGTTTTCTGCTATAGGTTCCCTACTTTTCTCCTTTGTTTTCTCTTTTTTTTTTCAATTCTTTTATTGTTTAAATTTAACAATGGTTATATTACATATTTTCATCATCGGATCAGTTTAGATTAATACATATAGGTATATAAGATTGATCAAACAACTAAACATTAACCTTTCTAAATCCACATTACTTTTTTTTTTCTTTTCCCCCTTTTTTTCTTTGAAAGTTGACAAATTTCATATTGTCCTCACAATCATTCTATAGAGTGCAGTGTGTGGGCATGACCCACCTCCCTATTAATGTTGCATAGAAAAAAGAAAGAAAGAAAGAAAAAAGAAAAAAAAGGAAAGAATATACTTCTCTTTGGACTAAGAGGAAGCAGATACATATACAATCAAAGGTTTTGCAATTGCAGTGTGCGACCAGTGAAACTTGTGACGTTGGAGGCTATTGAATTTAAGCCTTCTAAAGCTCATCTCACCACTCTAGCTCTGCGTTACATGCATTGTAGTTAAGGATTTTTTTTTTTCTTGCTGGGTGGTCAAGGGCAAGTCGAAGCAAGACCTGTATAACTAAACATTCTTTTTTTTT
>PVJA010054271.1:0-11649 GCA_004027025.1 Myocastor coypus
CACATTACTTTTTTTTTTTTTCTTTTCCCCCTTTTTTTCTTTGAAAGTTGACATATTACATATTGTCCTCACAATCATTCTATAGAGTGCAGTGTGTGGGCATGACCCACCTCCCTATTAATGTTGCATAGAAAAAAGAAAGAAAGAAAGAAAAAAAACCAGGAAAGAATATACTTCCGTTTGGACTAAGAGGAAGCAGGTACATATACAATCAAAGGTTTTGCAATTGCAGTGTGCCACCAGTGAAGCTTGTGACGTTGGAGGCTATTGAATCTAAGCCTCCTAAAGCTCATCTCACCAACCTAGCTCTGCTCACTACGACATTTTCATGACTCTTTAGGCAACATTTTTTAAAACTTTTCAGATCTATGTTAATATCATTTTCTTATTTAGATCTTTTGGATGTGGAACTTTAGAGCAGGACTTGGGTGAATAAATTGAATGGCATTAAGTTGTTAGGGGATAAAAGCAGTTCAAAACAAAGAAATACTACTTTTTTGAGAGCCCTGTACATTCTACAGAAATGGTAACCTGGTTGGTAGGTGCTGAAAATGTATTCTGTACAGCAAGGAGATAATTATAGTCATCTTCACAAAGGAAAGTTAACAATGTACATTCAACATGAATACAGTCCCATGCTTTATACTCCACCCTATTTCTTGACTTCTACCTCATTGGATAAGAATTAATGATTGGAGCTGTCTTTTTTTAGCAAAATGTATAATTTGTTTGTCTTACATGATTCTTGGTGTTGACTGTGAAGTTCTACTGAATACTTCATCTTTCTAAGCCTGCTTCTCTTTCTGTATTTGCACCTCACTTAGTGATATTGTCACACATCCAGCCTTCTCTAGAGAAACCTAGAGACCGTCCTGGAGCCTTCTCACCAAATTACACTGCTAGGATTTGGAATATTCTAGGTTTTGCCTCAATTACTATGTAATTTTGGGCAGTTTACTTAATCTTTCAATGTCTTAAGACATTACTACTCCACATTCTAAGGATTAAATGTGGTTTTGCAAAAAGGCCTTATCAGATTTCTGAAAGATAACCAGGTGTGGTGGCACACACCTGTAATCCCAGCACTTGGGAGGCTGGGGCAGGAGGATCAGTGTGAGTTCGAGACCAGCCTGGACTACAAAAGTGAGCTCAAGGCCAGCCTCAACTGCATAATGAGACCCTGTCTCAAAAAGACAAAAAAAATTAAAAAAAAAGATTTCTGAAAGATGATAAGCAGACATTAAGTAGTATTTTTATTACTCTTTTAGTTACCATCACCTGATGATTTTATTTTCTGAAAAGCTCTTGAATTTGCTTCTCATTTCTATCTCTTCTTGTACAGCCCTGCTTAAGGTCTTCATGCTCAAATTCCTCAGCAATCTCCTAAATTGAGCCAACTCAGACCTACTGCCCTCCATAAAGGTGGTTCTAGAGTGCTCACTGGCCTTGTTTTGTACCTACTTCTTGAGGATCACTTCTGAACTCAACACAAGGAGAGAATCTGACCTAGGGCTTTGTGACTTTTTTGTATAGTATTCTAGTAGCAGTGTCATTATAAATATTGTACAGCCTTCTGTTCCTTCTGTGAAATCTTGCCCCAGCATCAGTTGGAAACTGGGAAGAACGCAGGAGAAAAGAAACTCACAAATCTGTCTTTCCTATTCTTTGTCTTATACTCTAAAAATAAAGGAAATCTAATAATATAGTGTTCAGAAAATGAAGTTGCCATATTAACCTCAGGAAATAGAGATCAGAAAATATTGAAGCTATGAAAACATTGTAAAGAGTGGAAAAATTATTAAAGGAAAACTCATAAAACAGGCAATTTAATATTGGATCCATTTCTTGGATATAATGCCTTCCAGGTTAATGTAATAGAGCTAAGAAGTATTAGCAATTCCACTTCACACCTTTATAAATTATACCTCATTGTCAAAAAAAAAAAAAAAGGCCTGCTGTCAGCCCCATTACACAGACCAGAAGAATAGTTTAGCAACCAAATTCTGCTATTAACAGAACTCAAGGGAAAGAAGTGACAGGAAAGCAAGCCAGGGATGATGAAACTAATTATGATGACAAGCATGTTATTAGAGATAGGTAACAGGCAGAAAACTACTTTATCACCAATGTTTCTCTCAACCCAGTAATGAAAACGATATAGATATAGTTGTAAAGGGGCCTGCTTGTTTGACAGGGAGTGCAGAATAATTGGTGTTGGTCTGAGTTGCTAGAAAGACAGAATAAACACATTAATTAAAGTAGAAGGAGCCGGGCGTGGTGGCGCACGCCTGTAATCCCAGCACTTGGGAGGCTGAGGCAGGAGGATCGTTGTGAGTTCGAGACCAGCCTGGGCTACAAAAGTGAGCTCAAAGCCAGCCTGAACTGCACAGTGAGACCCTGTCTCAAAAATCAATCAATAAATAAATAAATAAATAAATAAAAATAAAGTGGAGGGAAGTGCAGTGACTGACCTTAGATTTGGACAGGAAATTCTCCTTGTGGTAGCCTGTGATGTTTCTGAAGAAGCAAGAGCAAACAATCTATGATAAAATTACAGAAGTAAGGCTCTTACCCATTCTACTTTATAAAACTCTGAGAATCTGATGTTGCCTATGGGTCTGATGTTGCCTATGGGTCTGATGTTGCCTTTGAAAGTTACCTGTTCTTTTGGACAATTTGAGGTACAACTCATACATTCCAAGGACCATATTGAGCTCTAAATTAAGGCTTTGCCCATTGAATTTTGAAAATAAACACATCTTTAAAAAGAAAGAAAATAAACACATTATTGCATGGTAATTAAAAAAGGCAGAGTTATTATGTCCTGATATGGGCCAACCTCCAAAAAATTATTAGATGGAAAATGTAAGGTACAAAATAGAATTCATGATATTTTAGCTATTGTGTATGTTAAAAGTTGTATGCAATATGTTTGGAAAGATGTCTGAGAAACTGGTAACAAAAACTATCTTTTATACAGGAACTAGGTACAAGATAGGGATGCTAGTTTCCAGTGTGAATAGCTTTGGGGTCTATTTCATTTGCAGACAATGTGTACATTTTAATCTTTAATAAAACAATAACTTTTCAAAAACAGCTGAAGCCAGGCGTGGTGGCACACACCTGTAATCCCAGCACTTGGGAGGCTGAGGCAGGAGGATCGGTGAGAGTTTGAGACCAGCCTGAACTACAAAACTGAGCTCAAGACCAACTTTGAACTGTACAGCGAGACCCTGTCTCAAAAAGACAAATAAATAAATAAATAAATACAGTTGAACTTAAGCATAATTAGACTGAATATGTTACCTCTTATTATCTTTGCCATAGAAAATTAGTTTCCACCACTGATCTTTAGCCTTGGTATCTTTAGAATCATAAAAATAATAAAATATTGGCATGTGGTATTTGACTGAGTACAGAGTGTGTGCAAGGCCTGGGCTTGATCCTCAGTACTGCAAATAAGGTGATTTTTGTAAAGAGTTTTATTCAAGGTGACAAAATCTAATTACTATGAACTAAATATCTGTAAATTAGATAACTTGGAAACATGTCTACATTATTTGACTTTAAGTAGAATTTTTTTCAGAAGAAGGAAGTCTTTTAGGTGCTAGAGACGGTAGCTCTATCATCGAGCTACGTCCCCAGTCCTGGCAAGAAGCCTGGTGTGGTGGCACACACCTATCATCCCAGAATTCAGTAGGCTGCCAAGGTAGGCAATCACTTCAGTGCCATGTTTACTTAACCTTGCAGTGCCTTGGTTTCGACAACTGTAAGTGAAATTAATACCACTTCTCCCGGAGGAAACTGTAAGGAGGATTAATGAGTTGAGGGTCAGCCTGTAGTATGTAGTGAAACCCTGTTTCCTGAAAACAGAAAAAGCGTTTATTTTTCTAACTATGTTGTAGATAATATTATGGTCATTATTGCCTTAAAAAGACAGCTAACAAACTTAAGAATTGTTTCTTTTTTCCTCATTTTTAAGTGATTTTCATTTTGATTTATTTGGCAGAGATATTATTTTAGTCTAATAACTTTTATTGTACTTTTTTGAGAGGTTACAAAAAAGTAAAATATATTTGTTGTAATAAGTCAAACAGTTCAGAGATTTTTGTTATAACATTAAAATTCTCCCTCTCGTCCATCCAGATCCTCACAGCATGAGTGGTAGAGCCTTCTGTACCTTGGACATACCTTGCCAACTCACATTTCACATGCATGGACTCTTACTTTTCACTAAAATATTTGTCATACCATACCCATTCCTCAGTAGGCTGCTTTTTTCATCAGTGCTGAGATTTCTGTACTTCTTTTCAGGTTAAATGTCCCCTCATTGTTTCCTTACAGCGGCCTAAAATCCCTTAGTCTGGGAATGCAGCAAAGTTGTCTTGCCCTTAGTGGATGTTCAGATTGTTTTCTCTAATTTGGTAGTGTTTTCATTTTGGACATGACAGAAATGCTGTAGTAAATGTTCTTATAAGCACTTTCATTTTTAATTGTGCTATTATTTCTGAAGAATAAATAACCAAAAACAGGATTACTAGGCTAAAAATTACAAACTTTAAACATTTTAGCAAATGCCCATGATCTAGTTTCCTGCCCAGAATGCCTGCAATTCCCTAATGCCATTTTGGCTTCATATGTTGCCCACAACTATGTCTGTTGAAGAAAACCCCTCTCTCATAAGAAAACTAAACAAAGGAAGCCTCAGAGGTAGGGATGTAGCTCAGTGGTAGTATGTATACTTGTCCAAAAGGCACAAGGTCCTAAGCCACGCGCGCACACACATGCATGCGCATACACACAGACACACACACGCACACAGAGAGCTTCACTCTGTACAGCTAGAGAGACCTACATGCCACCATCAAGATGAAAACCAGGCATCTGGTGCCTCTTCATTGAAGTGCTATCTTCCCCACTGATGTGTACTCAAGTGCATCACAACCCAGCACAACCTGAAGACAGGCAGATGATGAGCTCAGTGACTTGGGGAGCACAGCTGTGCACATCTCGCAGCAGGGAACTGGGGTCAGACACCCACAGTAGCGGAACATGAAGGCTTCCTTGACCCACTGGATGAAGAAAGGCGTTTTTCCACAGAGATGAGTATAGTAAAGTAATTAAACATGACCTGAATGCCAGTTATTAAAGATCAACTAGTTGTATTCAAGTAACCAAAAATGAGAAAGAGTAGGTAGCAGCATGTATTGCTGTTGTACCTGCTCTACTTCAATGTAAATTCTTTAGGTTAAAACAGAATGATAGGACAGGCTCTCTCTGTCTCCACTGGGTTCAGAAAAGTAGCAGGATTTCCTGAAGCTGTCCTCTAGCAGTGAGCACCTTTCAAGTGCCTCCTCTGTCCAGGTCCTGAGGTAGGTGCTTGGCCTCTATTGTTCTGCTTCCCTGGGCCACCTGTCCATGCCCAGCCTCCTGGAATGTAAAAGCGAGCTGTATAAGAGATAGACTGACCCCAATTTAGTTTGACTTGGGAAACAATGAAGCCATTCCATGCTCAAGATTTTCTTCTCTTTGCACACCCCCCAAAAAATTAGCTAAAATCTATACTGATAATCAACAAATAATAGGTAACCTAAGTAATTGTTAACAAAAATGCCGCATGTGCCACTGCACTTTGACTAGGTTTTCTATCTTCTAAAAACTGTAGTCATTTTTCCAAACCACTGAAAAGGATACTTACATTAAAAAAAAAAAAAAAAAAAAAAAAAACTATTTCAATTAAAACAATTATAGTTATAATTCTGTTTAAAATACCTTCCCTTGGGATATACTATGTCCATTTAAAATACAAGAGTTGATGGGCTGGCGAGATAGCTCAGCAATCTAAAGTGCCTGCTTAGGAAAGCTTAGGCAACCACGAGGATTGTGGTTCAATCCCTGGCACCACATGCTACACCAGCCCCACACCCAGGGCAGGTTGAGCCGGCCATAATATATATTTTTAAAAATGTATGAGCTAGGCATGGTACTGCACCCTTGTAATTGCAGCACACAGGAAACTGAGGCAGGAGAATCAATGAGTTCAAGACTAGCCTGGACCTACATAATGCATAATGAGCCCAGGCCAACCTGAACTATACATAGGGAGACCTAGTCTTAAAAAAAAAAAAAAAAAAAAAAGAGTTGAGATGGAGAAATGATGAGTCGTAAGTGCTGACCTGAGCTTAAATGTCTGAAGGGAGAGGTCATTTTTTCATTCTTATGTTAGCAAAATACAGATTTACTTATCAAGCAAATCCAAGAGCGCTGAACCTGTGTGAGGCAGGGTTCTGGGGAGAATGAGGGCTACTGGTGAGTCCCTTTGGCAAGTACTGCAGGACACACACAAGAAACACAGGAGAGAACATCCTTCTCCCCTGGGAATCTGGGAGGCCTTATGATGTGGCAAGATTATCTCTTTTCAGTCAGACACTTAAGAAATGATTACACTTCCCTGAAAGTCTGCTCTACATAATTCAGGATTGTCCTGGATATCTCTCATCAGAGAGGAAGAAAAACCACATGAATTATTTACAGAGTACTAAATTATTTCCTTTTATGAGCTCCAACTGTGTTTTTGTCTCTGCAAACTGAGATTTTGTTTATCCATGAATAGTTTTCCCTAGGGCATGAAAAATATGACTCTTAAATTATGAATGAGGTTTTTTGTTTGAGTCGGTGTTAACTAAAACATGCAAAATAAACTATGTTTTTCATTAGATCCCTTTCAGCTTCCCACAAAAACAGAACCAACAAAAGAAAGAACAGTTCAACCAGCAACCACCAGGAAGCCCACTGTAATTCGAATTCCAGCCAAACCAGGAAAATGTAAGCACTCCTCTGCCTTTTTTATTTGCTTAAGAGCCTTGGAGAAATGTATGCAAATTTATCAACTATGCGCTTGAAATTGTGTATAACCTGCCATTTATTATTCATAGACATTAAAGACATTATTATTCATAGACATTATTCATAGACATTCACAGACATTAAAAAGGAAGTTGTTTTCTCATAATTCTTTGGCAAATTGGTATTATAAATTTGGATTTCATTTTTCTTTAATCTTGTCTTTAGGCACAGAGAGTTAGGAGGAGACTGAATCTCAGAACAGTTGTAGTGTCCCTTGTTAGCACATCTGGTTAAAAAGGATAGGAAAGTAATTGAAATTAATAACAAATAAAGTTGTATATGTCTGTCAGGAGTGTATTATTCAAATCAGCATAGTGTAAATATAGCTGTGTGAATTTTATAAGATTCTATAACCTAGGGCCAGCCTGGTAGATCAGCGGATTAAAGCATCTACTTAAGCAGAGCGCAGTGGCCAGGGTTCTATCTGTGTCAACCCTACACCAGGGCTTGCTGAGATGGCAATTGAAACTGGACATGCTGGCTCTTGCCTGTAATCCCAGCCCTTGGGAGGTTAAAAACAGGAGAATCACTAGGAGTCCAATCTATGTAGTGAGATCCTGTAGGCCCTGTAGATCCTGTCCTAAATACAGAAGAAAAAAAAAAATTGGTCAAAGATTCTATAACCTAAATCTTTAAAAACATGCAACAGCCAGGCATTGTGGCACACACCTATAATCCCAGCACTGGGGAGGCTGAGGCAGGAGGATCATTGAGAGTTCAAGACCAGCCTGGGCTACAAAGTGAGCTCAAGGCCAGGCTGAACTGACTTTTTGTCTCAAAAAGACACACACAAAAAAGCAATGATGTACAGTGGTCCTCAACGTTTCTAATGCCATGACCCCGCAGTACAGTTCCTCATGTGGCAGTAACCCCAAAACAAAAAATAATTTTTGGTGGCTACTTTAACACTGTAATTTTGCTACAGTAAGGATTTGGAATAGCTTTAGGCAACCCCTGTGTTTTGGTCATTCGACCCCTGCCAGGGTCACGACCCACAGGTTGAGAACCTCTGAATTGTATAAGGATACTTTTTTCCTTGTGATGGTTTGCTGCATAAAGAGCTTTTAAAGTTACACATAGGGGGCTAGGGAGATAGCTCCGAGGCACAAGTCCCTGCTGGGCAAGTGCAAGGTCGTGAGTTTGAACCCTAGTCCCACCAAAAAAAAATAAAATAAAATAAAGTTACACATAGGTATATGTGTGTGTGTGTGTGTGCATACACACACATACAGATATATATAAGAGAGAGAGATTGATACATATATACTTACTTGATACTTAAATGATACAGTAAATAAATTCTACATGAACACTTCAAAAGACTATGGGCTCTACAGGGCCAGGATTGTAGCTCAATGGTAGAGTGTCCTGGGTTTGATTTCAGCATCACCAGAAAGAAAAAGAAGCTGGCATGGTGGCACACACCTGTAATCCCAGCACTTGGGAGGCTGAGGCAGGAGGATCAGTATGAGTTCAAGACCAGCCTGGGTGACAAAAGTGAGCTCAAGGCCAGCCTGAACTGCATAGTGAGACCCTGTCTCAAAAAGCCAAAAAAAAAAAAGAAAAAAAGAAGAATTTTGTTTTTTATCATAAGGGATGTCAAAGGGACAGGAACTATTTGTTTTAGACCCCAGACGCTATGGCTAAGATCATGTGTATGTGCATGCACACACAAAGGACTTCAGAGTAGTTCCTCTCATCGTTGGGAACAGTCACCAGCTTTTTCCTCAGGCCTCTGATTTCATTTCTACCTGAAATGATTTTACATAGCTCAGACATATCTTGCCTTTGTCTAACAAGAGGTTCTGGCCACTTCATTCTCGTCACAACAGAGCCTCGAGGGCTTTGACCTGTAGCAACCTGTGACTGTTGCAGACATACCCTTTATTTTAGGGGTTTGTTTTTTCTATGAAGCACTATCCAGAAAAGGATCATATTGAGAGACTTTGAAATCTCTTGATGGTTTTGTTACTAACTGATCCTGGCTCTCTGCCAAGTAGCAAGAAGACTACTGAACTGATTTGCTATGAAGCATGAAAAGGAGAAAAAAGTCAAGAATATCAAAGTCTGGTGGTCTCTTCTTAGGAAGTTAAATCGTAGTATTAGATTAAATAATGGGTAGTGTATTTCTTCTGACAGTATTATAAAGCCCAGAATCAGTACAGTGATAGTTCATCCAGTCGTTTGCCTGTTTGCTGTTATATGATTAGGTGCAGTATGGATTTTTACAGGAGAGTGAAATGTGATGATGGCAGGCGTTGCCAGTAGCTCATTTGGATGTTAAGTGATGCAGCCTATTTTTGTTTTGTAGCACAGAGGGTTGAACCCAGGACCTACACAATGAGCTACATCCCAGCCTCCACCCTTTCCTTCTTACTTGGAGACAGAGTCTCATTGTCACTAAGTTGCCAAGGCTGAGCTCTGATTTGAGATCCTCCACAGCCTCGTAGAGCGCCGATATTACAAGCATGCATCACAGTACCCAGTAGTAATATAAATTTTATACTGAAGTTTATTCTGCTGTTGTGTTGGCATCCTCAAGAGAACCCAGGATTCTTAGGTTTCTTAATTCCCTGGGAGGACTCTCACACACACAAAAAAAATGTCATATTCATGGCTGTGATCTATTATAGTGAAAGTGCGTGTGCTGGGCATATATATGAGTGGTACATGCCTGTAATTCCAGATACTAGGAAGGCTGTGACAGATAGATCCCGGGTTCAAGATCAGCCTGAGCAACCTAACAAGACTTGTCTCATTATAAGTTATGTAGCTTCGGGACAGCACTTCCCTGGCATGCGAGGCCCAGCATTTAATCCCCAGCACCACACACAAAGTATTTATAGCACAATCAACAAAAGGAAAAAGCCACAGGAATGAGGTCTACAAGAAACCAAGTTCAAGATTCTGAGGGTCTGCTGCTGGCAAGAACACAGGACATAGGGACCTTTTGGGCAGTGAGTTGTAACAGCACGTGTGACATGGTGTCAACCAAAAAAGCTCATTAGAGAGTCACTGTCTTGGTTGCTTTGGGGGGCTGGTTATATAGGTACCCCTAGAAATGCTGGCATGCACAGAGTTCCCAGCAGGAAAGCAGGAATTCAGCGCCAACCATATTCTCAGTTCTGGGAATGATGGAAACTGTCCTAGTGCCCAAGTTTCCAGATTGTAGGCAACCAAGGCCCAGCCTTGCAAGCAGACTTTTCTTTTTTTTTAGACTTTTCAAAGAAGAAAAGTTTCAGGCTGCCTGTTTTTACTCTTTCTGCACACATACGAATTTGAAGTAGTAGCTGTGAAATCTCAAGCATATGCTGAGGAATTACCTTTCATTTTTCTTCTGATGAAGCTCCAGGAACTTTCAGAAAGGTGGATTTAAATTGCTAGAAGAGAGATAGCTAATACTCCAGAATGATCTCTGAAAAGTTGTTTCTGAAGCTGGATATGCTAGTGCACAACAGAACCCCAGCAGTTAGCAGTCTAAGGCAAGAGAATCATTGCAAGTTGAATTTTAGTCTGGACTACATAGTGAGTTCAAGATCAGCCTGGAGTACATAGTGAGAGCCTATTCACCACCACCACCACCCCAAAAAAGTTGCTTTTCTAGGCCAGACATAGTGATACATGATACACACATGTTAATCCCAGCACCTGGAAGGCTAGGGTGGGAAGATCACAAGCTGGAGCCTAGCATGGGCAATTTAGCAGCTTAACCAGACCCTGTCTCAAAAAAATAAAAGAGGGGGAATAGGGATATATAGTTAAGAGCAAAGGTTCTGGATTCAAACCCCTCTCTGAAAACAAAATGCTTTCAACAAAAACCAGTTTCCTTGATTCAGTTATCACTTTTATTAAATAGTGCGTTTACTGTATAGTGCAGCAGAAAAAGAAAAAGACTTTGGCATCTGAAGATCTTTAAATGGAACAGACAGGGCAAGAAAGTAACAGCCCATTTGTGCAAAACTCCTTCATGTTCTCTGAACTGGTCATCTCCTTCCTCTGTGGGACCTGTTTGTTCTAACTGGATATCCATTCCCCAGATATCTGTATGGCTTCCTCCATCACCACTCCTCTATGGCCCTGCTCAAATGCTGCCTTCTCGGTGATACCTTCCCAGAGCATACTATTCAAAATTGGAAATGTTCTGTGTCTTCAACTCTTCACACATGGAGACTCTCCACACCTATGCAGGCACTTTCTCACCCTCATAGAGCTACTTAGTATTCTCCAGTATTTCAGCCAGTGAGATAGCTTAATGGACTAAAGTGCCTGCCGGGCGTGGTGGCTCACGCCTGTAATCCCAGCACTCGGGAGGCTGAGGCAGGAGGATTGGTGCGAGTTTGAGACCAGCCTGGGCTACAAAAGTGAGCTCACGGCTAGTCTCAACAGCATAACGAGACCCTGTCTCAAAAAGACACATAAAACGAAATAAAGAAAAAAGAAAATCGAAAAAAGAAAAAACAGGCAAATAACAAAATCAAAGAAGAAGACGTTGAGAAGCACCAGGAGATGCCCAAAAGGAGGGGTCATTCATTCGGTCGGTCGGAAGGGAGGGAGGGTGTCGGGAAGTGGTGGCGCAGTTGCGTGGGGGGTGTGGGGGGCGGCGGTTGCCGAGAGCTGTCTTCCTTCCATCTGCCGGGAAACAGTACTACAAGCCCCCAATACCGGGCGCCCGTGCGGCCCCGACCCCTATGGCTGGCCGAGTCAAGCTGGGAAAGCCAAAGTACAAGACTGCCGACGCGAGAG
>PVJA010054272.1:0-11635 GCA_004027025.1 Myocastor coypus
AAAAAAAAAATAATCACTTTAATAATTGGCTTAATAGAAATAACTGGACTCAAAATCAGCACTTAATCTGCTTATTTGTCTCACAATGAGATGTAGTTTCATTTACTAATAGATATTCTTTCATACTATAGCAAAACTTGGGCAAATGGTAGTTTCTAAGGATTAGTTGTAATGTACCTGAGACCCACCTTTCTTCTCTCTTCTATATTATACCTTTATTTTTTTATTATTATTATTTTTTTAGAATTTTAAATTTTATTTATTTTTTTCTTGTTTCAGAAACTTTGTTTGTTTATTCACTCATTTTTATAGCCGGCTCAGCCCACCCCGAGGGCACGGCTGGTGCAGCATGTGGTGCTGGGGATCGAACCGTGGTCCCTGAAGCCACCCAAGCTTTCCCAAGCAGGGGCTTTAGACCACTGAGCCATCCTGCTGGGCCCCTATACCTTTTTTAAACATGCATCGTTTTCTGGGTGTTTTTTTTTTTTCCTCCCTCATACAGGGGATATTAAGCACAGGACTTCTGCACCGAGGTACATCCTCAGCCCTTTTTTATTTTGAGACCAAGTCTTGCTAAGTCTCTGAATTGTCCACAGTGGGTTTATTTGTATGTATGTATGTATGTATGTATGTATGTATGTAGTACAGGGTCTATAGGGTCTCATTACACAGATTGGACTTGTAGTGATCCTTCCTATTTTTCAGCCTCCCAAGTGTTGGTATTACAGGCACTCGCCACCATACCCAGTCTCCCCACAATGGGTTTAAACTCAATCTGGCCGATATGCTCTCTTGCGTGGTGGCTACAGTAGGGTATACTTCTTTCCCTGCTGCTCCAAACTCACTTTGCAGAATCTTTTTTTTTTTTTTTTTCTACCTTTAATAAAACTTTTCTGGGGCCCGGCGGGATGGCTCAGTGGCCTAAAGCGCCTGCTTGGGAAAGCTTGGGCGGCTTCAGGGACCGCGGTTCAATCCCCGGCACCACATGCTGTGCCAGCCCTGCCCTGGAGCTGGGCTGAGCCGGCCATGAAAATGAGTGAATAAATAAAACTTTGCTAGGGGCTGGGGAGATAGCTCTACGGGGTACAAGTGCCTGCTGAGCAAGTGCAAGGTCATGAGTTCAAACCCCAGTCCCACAAATAAACAAACAAATAAATAAATAAAACTTTGCTGTTGTTAAACAAACAAACAAACAAAAACCAACTCACAATTCTCCTGCCAGCACCTGCCAGTGTACTGTGGTTATACCTATGGAACACCATACCTGGCTCTGTGACAGTTTTGTAACATCATGGATGAGTCATTCAGGAAATACTGATCCACTGAGCCACTTAGGGTTTTTTTGTTTTGTTTTTGTTTTTTATTGGTTTTCTTTCACAACTGGGCATCAAACTCAGGACCTTGCACTTGCCAGGCAGACACGTGTGCCCCTGAGCTATCTCCCTAGCCCCCCATGCATATCTAAATGTTGACAGATTACATTATATTGTACCTTATCAAAAATATATTCCTTTTTTTTTTTTTTTTTTTTTTTTTTGAGACAGGGTCTTGCTATGCAGTTCAGGCTGGCCTTGAGCTCACTTTTGTAGTCCAGGCTGGTCTCGAACTTGCACCAATCCTCCTGCCTCAGCCTCCCAACTGCTAGGATTACAGGTGTGCACCACCATGCCCGGCTAAAAATATATTCCTTAGCATCATGATTTTTTACTGAAGTCTCCAAATTTTAACAAACCTGATAATATACATTTTCCAGAATTTGAACTTTATTTTTTGCCCTTAAGTGACAGCCTTTTTCTTTTTGAGAAAAACCCTGTCGGATCTAAATTTCAGAACCACTTTGTTTTCTGTGACAGACAAAAAAAAAGCAGAAACCAAGCATGGTGGCACACACCTGTGATCACAGAATTTGGGAGGTTGAGGCAGGAATTATCCTGAGTTCAAGGCTAGCCTAAACTATATAACAAGACTCTGTCCTGTCTCAAAGAGAAAAAAGAAAAAAGCAGCAGCCCAGCAGGATGGCTCAGTGGTCCAAAGCGCCTGCTTAGGAAAGCTTGGGTGACTGCAGGGACCACGGTTCTATCCCCGGCACCACATGCTACGCCAGCCCTGCCCTCAGGGTAGGCTGAGCCGGCCATAAAAAAAAATAATAATAAAATAAAATAAACAAACAAAAGTTCTGAAGCAAGAAAAAAATTAAAAAAAAATTCTAAAAAAAAAAAAAAAGAAAGAAAAAAGTAGCCAATTCGCCTTATGTCTTAGTTACTTTTTTCTTATTGCTGAGACAAAAATATCTGACATCTGGTTGAGGAAGGAAATGTTTTATTTAGCTCAGTTTATGGACATTTCAGTCCTTAATCTGCTGGCTCCAAAGCATGCACAGAGACAACACTTCAAGGCAGCAGAAGACAGCAGAAACAGAGCAAAAGTGGGAAAAGCACAGGCCAGCGGGATAGGGCATTGGTCTAAAGTGCCTGCTTAGGCAAGCTTAGGCAATCTCAGGGACCCTGCATGCAGCGCCAGCCCCACCCTCAGGGCAGCCTGAGCCAGCCAGAACATAAAGTTTAAAAAAAAAAGGGGGGGGGGTGAGCAAACCTCTTTTCCTCCCTTATATTGTATGCAGGCTACCCCAATACATCTCCAGACCCTCCTCTTGCCCAGGCTCAGGAGGTTAAGACAGTGAGGACCCTGGTCCTCTGCTGACTCAGTTAAGCAACTAAATCTCTCAATTCCCAAGTTGACACAATGTATCAACCATTACAAAAGCTTTCAACTCAAAGAATGGTCTAAGTGCTTTTTCTCAAGATCATCACTTCGCTATGCTCAGAAGTGCTTTATGCATATTTTCTAGTTCACCAGATAACTGAAGACTTTCTATTCAAGGGCTAAGATTTCATAAGGTCAGATTGATCATCTACTATTTCACCAGTTTCTTTCCCCTTAGTACTGGTGATTAGGCCCTGGGCTTTTTTACTAAGCTACAATTCTGCCCCCCCCCCCTTGAGCTATCCCTTTTTAAGTTTTGAGGCAGGGTCTCACCAAGTTAGCAAATTGCTTAGTCTGGGCCCAAACTTGTGGTCCTCTTGCCTAAGGCTTCCAGAGAGCTGGCATTACAGATGAGTAACGTCTGGCACTTAATTCTTAAACTGCTTATGGATGGCAATTAGGCACATGGTGATGATTATTAGTAGTGTAGAGACCCTGCCTTGATTTGTGCCTATCTAATCTTGCTAAGTTGCCCGGTGAGACTCAAACTTGTGGTTTGCCTGTTAGCCTCTCAACATTTTGCATTAAAGTATGTACCACTGTGCCTGGTCTACTTAACATTTTTGCACTATTAGTGTAAATGTTGATACTGAAGAAGAAAATGGATGTCTTAATAGTATGAAATAAATTTGACCTTTGCATCCCTGAAAGGGCCTTGGAAGCACCCAGGGGGCTGGGGCTACATTTGAAGACCTACTGGCCTAAGGAATAGGTTCTTTTCCCAGAAGGCTCCCCAAGCTATCCTTAGTGAGAGGTATGTAGACCCTGAAGACATGACAGGGATGCTTTGGCAGCACAGTAAGCAGCTGTTCTGGGCCCATAGCTGGAGGTGTTGAGTCTAGACTACCACAGGTCATGGAGTTCATAGAAGGGATTTGATCTGCAAGGTCCTCAAATCACGATGCCATGACATTGACTGGTATGTGGGGAACAGCAGTATGTGCTGGAGCTGCCAGTCTGTGCGTCAATGATGTGATAATACGCTTCAATTTTCCAGTGCTTAGCACGGGCATGGCTTAGTAAATATTGAGTGCATGAATCACAGGTAGCAATAGTGATGTTAAGAAGTTGGCACTGTTCCTAATGGGCTGCCCTGGGGAGGACAAAATATTTTCATCTACTTTAAGGCTACTTTATTTTTTGCAGTGCCCAGGATTGAACCCAGGGACTTTTTGCACACCAGAGGCATACCACCACTGAGCTACATTCCCAGTTCTCCTTCCAGAGTTTAGATAGAGGGTAGTATTTGTATTTTACTTGGAAGTATTGAGGAAATAACATACTGGGCTGCAGGGCTGGCTAAATAATCATGTATGGAAATCGTGGGCAACCCAAGAGGACTGCCAAACTTTATACAGAATGGGTGGAAAGGGAAAAAAATGCAGGAGGAATTGTAAGAGCACAGTACCTATCTCCTGAGCCCCTTCTGTTCATAGGAACTTCTGATAGCCAGGCAACTGGAACAGGGATACCAATACCAGCCTGGCCACCAGGGGAGCTTGGCTCCTCCAATTGTAAACTGGCCTGCTTGGGTTAAGCTCCACCCCCTTTTCTTTCAGTCTGTTCTAGATTGAAGTGCCCCAATCCGATCATCAGTAATACCATCTGAGGGGCCTGGTGGGATGGCTCAGTGGTCTAAAGCGCCTGCTTGGGAAAGCTTGGGCGGCTTCAGGGACGTCGGTTCAATCCCCGGCACCACATGCTGCGCCAGCTCTGCCCTTGGGGTGGGCTGGCTGAGCCGGCCATAAAAATGAGTGAATAAACAAACAAAGGTTCTGAAACAAGAAAAAAATAAATAAATTAAAAAAAAAATACCATCTGAGATAGCCCCAGGCTGGACCTTTTGCTTGCTAACTGCTTTAACCAATTCTGTTACCACAGTTCTCTTAAGCTCAGACATCTTTTATATAGGCTCCTTATTTTTAGCAAAGTTGTTTTGTGTCTTGGCCTTTCCAGACAAGGTCTTGGTATGCAGCTCAGGGTGGCCTTGAATTCACTATGTAGCTCAGGATGGCCTCAAATCTGCACTGATCCTCCTGCATTGGCCTTGAGTGCTGGGATCACAGGAATGCCTCACCATACCCAGGTTAGTAAAGCTGTTTTTGAAAATTCAAATTCAGCTAGGAACTAGATCTGTTTACACATCTAATAGTTATAAAGAACAGAGTTCTGGTAGCCACAAAGCAGGGGTAGCTGTTGTCCCAGAGACAAAAGGACCTTGGTAAGGCTTAAATGCTGGCCAGGGAGGTGGGGACAATAACATCATGACTGCTCAGGCACATCTTCTCAACTAGGATGACTTCAGGAATAAGGAGTTGAAGGGGTGGGAAAGCGGAGACTGCTCTAGCCTCTACCGCTTCCACTGCAGTCAGCGGGGTGACAGGATTCTTCTCCTGCTGTCCTCAGGGGAATCTTTCATCTCAAGAAGCTAGGCAAGTATCTAGGTAGAATCACTTTTATTGCAGCATGACCTGTTTGGGGTTTACAACCCCACAGCCCCATAGGTAGCTGGGGTGGGAGATAGAAAGTATCAAAAAAGGATGAATTGAGCTGAGGAGGCATTGGCTGGAAGCTGCTGGCAGGGTGGAGTGGGCTGGGGCCCTGGCAGGTTCAGACTGAGGTACAGCAGCGTTAATAACACTCTTGGAGCATTAATACTCTGGGAAAGGGTAGGCACTTGGTGGCCTTAGGGTGCAAAGGCACTTGGAATCAGGGAGCAGGTGGGATGTGTGCTGTGGGACTGTGGAAGGGCCGGGACCAGGGTTTGGCAGGCACTTGGGGAGTGCTGGGGGTGGGCCGTGATGGCCCAGACTTTGGTAGTGGCAGGCACAGTCTCTGGGCTGGGTCTGCATTAAATAGGAGTGGCTTCTCTAGTGCTCATCCCGAAGCTCTGAAGGCAGGAACTTGTACTGTTGCTGCCGGATCTGGGCCAGCTTCTTCCGAGCCTCCTCCAGCTCTCGCTCCTTCCGAAGCATTTCTTCCTGTGCTGCAATGATCTGAGGGCCAAGGGGCCGAGACCCAGCTCAGACAATATAAGCTTTAGGGTCAGAGGGAAGGTAGGAGGACAGCATGGACAAGGTAACTGATCCCAACAGTGTCCCTCAGAGTGGCTCACCTGGGCGATACCCCCGACCATCTTCTCCTTCACCACCACCGTCTCATTCTCCTGGTCTTCAAATGCTGCAGCCTTCTGAGCTGCCTTTACCAGGTTATCGGATGCCCGTTTCACTGCATTTCCAGCACCCTGTGCAGGGCCCAAGTGGCAGAAGCTCAGATGGGGCCCTGGTAGGACATTCTCTCAACTCTCTCCTAGAAATAATCTACCTCAAGGCTAATGGTTTAAAGCACTACAATCCAAGCAATAGCAGGATGTGGCAGGGTTCCTTACCTGAAGCCGCTTCATTGCCTCAGAGTCCTGGTCAGCCTTGACCTTGCAGGCCACAAGGAGCTGGGCTGTGGAGGCAGCTACCTGCTTGGCTGAGGAGATGAGCTTCTCTTGACTGGCATGGCCTTGGACAGCTGCATTGGCTGCCTCACACAGATTGTTGGTAGCTGCAGCCACCATCCGGGCCTAAGGCAGAGAGGCACATTAAAATATGCCTCTTGCCCTAGTCCCTCCTCCCCTCAGCCTTCTCAAGTCTCCCAAACTCAGAGAGATCAAGTATTGTACACTCACAGCAGAAATGAGGCCCTGGGACCACTGCCCGTCATCCAGTGCATTGGCTGGGATGGCGCCTACCTGTGAGGAAGTACAAGAATCTGCTTAGACCTATGCTGTCCCTACTCTGAAGCCTCTCAGCTAAGGACGAGAACACAGATTGCAAATGTGCTGCCCTGTTCTCATTCTTGAGTATTTAAGAACTTACCTTCCCTTGAGCTACCAGTTCCCTCTGGGCAGCTGATGCAGCTTTCACCAGTGCACTGGTGGCTGCTGCAATGGACTTGGCGGCTTCCAGTATCTGCTCCTCAAAATTCAGGGACTCATCTGCCTCCTTCAATGATGAGAGATGGGTTGTAGATGCAAAGTCAGTAGGGAGAGCAAAGGTACAGACCTTTTTCCATGAAGGGGGTGTGGGGGGAAAGAGGGGCAGGGCTGACCTTGGGTTTGGCCCGCGGCTTCAGCTGCTCTAGCTTTTTGGCTGCAGCCTCAATGGCTGCTGCAGCTCCCAGAAGTTCATTCTCAGCAATGACTGTAGGGTCCTCTGGGTCCACCCATTCTGTTCCTAGGGATGGAGGGGAAAGGAGGGAGCTAAGACAGAGGAGGGAAGCCAGAAACACTGGGGAACTGTTAGTTATCAACAGGCCTTCACAGTTGCGGGAACTCTGAGCAGGAGCTAGCTTAGGTTATGCAAGCAAGCAGAGATCACACCCTGGGAAAGCATCCCCTTCCCACCCTGTCCCTGGTCACTCTCACCCTTCATGGCCTCAGCAGCCTGGATGAGCTCAGTGACTGAACCAGCCACTCGCTTGGAGTGTCCCGTCAACTGCTGCTTCAATTCTGGGTTTGGCTTCTGCAGGGTCTGGGCAACAAAAAACATCAGATCTTAGGTTCTTCCCTGGTCCATGAAGCAGGGCCAACCCTGCCCTGATTACTCTCTAGAGCACCCCACACCATGAAGCTCAACAGAACAGCACAGCGCTCAGCAGTACACTGCCTTCCCAGTCATGCCATGCGGCATGCTGCACACACAGTGCAGAGTTGGGCCCTGTCACTTACCGGCTGACCAGGAGCCAGAATGACGAAATGAGAAGAAAGAAGAGTTGATAAAAGCAGAGAAGGGGGTGGTCAGGTGGGAAACGCGGAGACAAGAAAAGAGAAAGGTGAGTGGGAGATCCAAAGATGTTGACAATGATGGGGCCACAGAGAAAGGGTCACTTGGAAACATAAACAGATTTGGGAAACAGATGGTAAAGTAGGGAGACAATCTGGAGAAAAAAACAAGAACTGAGTCTGAGACTTCTGGGCAGAGAACTGTGGGGTATGTTTTTGGAATAGGGGATGGAACCTAAGGTTTTTATACTGAGCAATGTCCCAAGCCACTAAGCCAGGCTGGATTCAAACTTCTGATCCTCCTGCCATAGAGGGCGAAGATTACTGGAGTATACCACCACACCCAGCAAGTCTGTGCACTAGGGAGGCTGAGAGGAGGAGCAAACAAGGCTGTCTTTACCAGTAGAACATGGTCCAGCAGTTCCAGGTAGCCATTGGCACATTCCCGGCCAAAGTGCAGGGCTCGAAGCCGTACTTCAGGGGCCACTTCTGGGTGATATGCTGCTTCCTGTACTCAGAGTAACAGGTTAGCTTTAAGATCCCAAAGAACTCCATACCTCCCAAATCCTTATGGTTCTGCTCCCTCGTGTTCTGTCCCAACTTGTCTTACTACTGGCATTCCTACCTTGCAAGCTCGAAGCATATCTGCGATAGCACGACGACTCAAATTGGCTGTGGCAATGACATCTTCTTGGCGACAGGAATTGCCAGCAGCAACAGCTTTGGCTGTTGCCATGGTAATACCCTTGGTCATTCGGATGAAATCTTCTGGAGTAGAAGTCTTGGCAGGTGGCTCTGGGGAACAGAAAACCTGTTGGGGGCAGAACAAAAAGACAGATTTTGTAGTGAATGAGACTATATGATAACTTAGAACCCTATCCTTGTGTGATGTGGCATGTTCATCCAGGTAATCCTTCAGTAAACTGCCACAGAGAACTTACTGTAGGCAAAGGTCTTTTTTTTGGTATTTTTTTGAGACAGGGTGTTACTATGTAAGTAAAGCCAGCCTTTAGGTAGCCCACAATGGCCTTAAACTCAGTTATCCTCTTGCCTCAGCCTCCTGGGTGCTGGGAGTAGAGACCAGTACCACCACACCTGGCATGTACACCAAGTTCTTGCAGATGGTCCTATATCACAGTTGGGAGAACAACAGAAGGAAGTTGATCATTATTTCTGACTGAAGTACTGGGAAGGGCTTGTTTCAAATTTAAGTAAAAGCAACAGGTCTTGGCTGGGGTCATAGCACAGTGGAAGAACATAGGACTGAAGAAAAAAAAAAAAAAAAAAGGTATGGCTTTTACGTAGGCTTTCATTCCTAAACTACAGATTACCCTTAAAGGGGTGTGTGAGAGAAGTAGAACCTAAAATGAACTTAGTATGGTACTATATGCCTATTATCTCAGCATTTTGAAAGCTAAGGCAGGAGAATTACTTTTGAGTTCGAGGTCAGCTTCAATCACATAGTTCAAGAGCAGCCTGAATTACATGGTAAAACCATGTCTCAAAGAAAAAGGACCAAAATGGAGGTACATCTTAAGAGATAAATTATAAACAGGAAGGTATTTTTTTTTTTTTTTTTGTGGGACCAGGGTTCGAACTCACGACCTTGCACTTGCCCAGCAGGCACTTGTGTCTCGGAGCTATCTCCCCAGCCCCAGGAAGGTATTTTAGATAGATGGTAGGTTATGAATAATTAAGATGTCAAGTGGAAGGGTTCAAGGAATATTCTAGAATACAAGAATGACAGATAAGAGGTTGCTGGGGTCACAAAACCAGAGTAAAGAACTTTTTTTTTTTTTTTTCCCTGAGATGAAGTTTCCCTATGTAGTCAAGGTTGACTTGTGATGCTCCAGCCTCAGTCACCTGAGTACTGGGATTACAAGCACGTGCCATCATGCCTGGATTGGAATTTTCCATAATATGTAAAATTCTTTAATTTTTATTCATTTTTTTCTTGTTTCAGAACCCTTATTTGTTTATTCACTCATTTTTATGGCCGGCTCAGCCTACCCTGAGGGCAGGGCTGGCACAGCATGTGGTGCCGGGGATCGAACCGCAGTCCCTGAAGCCGCCCAAGCTTTCCCAAGCAGGCGCTTTAGACCACTGAGCCATCCTGCCGGGCCCCATAATATGTAAAATTCTTAATATGTTGATATGTGTGCCAATCACCAAATGTTAGTAAATAGGAGGTGGCAGATTTTGTATGAGGTGCTAGGTAGATACAGAAATGAAGCTGACAGAGTCCTTTTTGGGGGAGAGTATGTTTTGAGACAGGGTCTTGCTATGTAGCTCAGTCTGGCCTTGAGCCAGACTCACTGAGCCAGCCAGGCTGGTCTCAAACTCACAACAATCCTCTTGTCTCAGCCTCCTAAGTGCTAGAATTACAGGTATGTTCCATCAGGCCAGGCTGACAAGGTCATTTTTCTCATGGAGCTTCCTGTCTACTTTTGGATATAGGCACTAAACAGGTGAGTAGGCATGAAAACACAGAACTGCAGTTGGGCTTTCAAAGAAATGAGTGCTATGATGAGAAATAAAAAGGAGGCTCTATAGCTGTGGATATAGCTCAGCAGTACAGCACTTACTTCATGTGTGAGGCCCTGGGTTCAATCCCTAGCACCACACACACACAGAAAGTATATTTTAAATAGGTGGTTAGGGAGGGCTTGAGGAGGAGAAATCAAAGCTAAAGAATCAAATGGAGCCACATTGTCAAGAAGCCAGTGGCAGATGCCAGCATGCAGCTGGCAAGAGCCTGGCATGTTCTCTGACAAGAGTCCAGTGGGAACAGAGCACAGAAAGGAAAGGGGATGACACTGGAGAAGTGGGCAGGGACTACTGGGTTTAAAGAGTAAAGTGACACAATCTTTTATGCTGTTTTGCAGTGTTGGGTATTCAATCCAGGACTATGTGCATGCTAACCAAATACTCTACCACTGGGCTACATCTCCACCCCAATTTGTGTTTTTAAGAGGTTATTCTGAAGTTCAATCCCTGGTACTGCAAAAAAAAAAAAAAAAAAAAAAAAAAAAGATCTAATTCTGAGGACTGGTGTGGCGAAATATGCCTGTAAGCCTGGCACTTGGGAGGCTGAAGCAGGAGGATCAGTGCAAGTTCAAGACTAGATTGAGCTAAATAATGAGTTCAAGGCAGCCTGATTACATTAACATGACCCCCCTCCCCCCACATACACACATACCAAAGAACATGATACTTCTGGCTACTGTGTAGAAAAAAATGGGTTATATGATGCAAGTGCTAAGTGCACATAAACAGAACACTATAAATCCAGCTAAGGGTTGACAATGGTTTGGATAAGGCAGATGTGGTGGAAGTGACAGAAAAAGAAGGTAAGATCTATTTGGAGGGAGCACTACGAGCCTTGCTGATGAGCTGAGATGGGAAGAATGAAAGGAAAAGAGACCTCAAACACTGAAGCTGAGTTTCTAGTTTTAGGAACTAAGTTATTCAGAGGTATCATTTCTGAAAATGGGGAAGACTAGGGAAGGATCAGGTTTTAGAAGCAGAAAATCAAGAATTCCATTTTGGACATCACCACAAAGAGGTGAAAACAACATAAGAAAGATGAATTTGGAATTAGAAAGATGAGCCAAGATGTAGCTCAGCGGTACAGTGCTTGCCTGGCAAGTGTGAGTTCCCAAGTTTGATTCCTGGTACCAAAAAAATAAAAATAGAGAGTAGAATTAGAAAGATGAATGTTATGGTTTATGTCTAGTTGTCCCCCCAAAGCCTCATGGAGTCATTGGGTGGGGACTTCTAGAGTTTGAGACTTGATCCATGATCCCTGGGATTATAGGTTTTAGTACTGATGGGATTATGGGTGGAAGTACTTCTGGGATTATGGGTGTAGCCTAGGGCGGGAGCTAAGGTGGAGAGCCTGGATGTAATATAAAGAGAGACAGAGAGACAGACTGGAGCTCTAGCTGTTGCTGCTGCTCTGCTGCCCTGATTGACTGGCTGCCTCTGCTGCCATTTTGTTGCTGTTCCGCCGCCATGAACTGGATGCTCTCTGCTCTGTTCCACTCAGCCTTGGGCCAGCCGAATATGGACTGAAACCTCCACAAACTGTGAGCTAAAAAA